>NW_010580626.1:30634-41989 GCF_000705375.1 Tinamus guttatus
TTGGCTACTAGGGGCCCTATCTTTCCGTACAGCACGATATCTTCCGGCCGCCGTTCCCTAACTATCTGCAACAGTATGTGTACTGATGTGTACCTGATGTAAAAAAATGTTTACATATTATGGCACTATTCTAGTACTTGCTACTCAAGATTTATCTACCTGCAGCTTCAAGGTGGTTTAGAATGTTCTGCTGACCTCCCACAACAATAAAAAAAATACTAGAACTTTAAAGATAACTTATTGAAGTGATTATGTATAATGGTTATGTAACCATTAGGAAATTGAATGTATTTTGAAAGTGAAAAGTATAGAATGCCCAATTTTATAGAAATATGTTTTCAGAAGTCACTACTGCAAGGAAAAAGGAAAATTATTTGCACTGAAGGTAGGTCTGAGTCTTGCTATTTTCTTTGGTGCTAAAAACTCATCTGTGAAATTTTCAGTAAAAGACAATACAAACCGAGATCACATGCATGTGCGCTCACGTGCACACACCCACACACACAAAAGCCTAATCTTGTTAAGCTAGCCTTTATTCGGTTATTCTAAATAAAAATAATTTTAAATAACACCAATGGTACAAAGATGAGGGCGGATAACCTCCTGTATTTATGCTTCTTTAACCAAAATTTTTAACATTTGTGGTCTCGTTTTAATGTTAAAGGGTTCTGAAGGACATTTAAGAGAGGATTGTCATTGGATGTCTCATCTTGTGTGACTCAATCTCAATACAAGGCTGAAAATGTTATCAATTAAGGAAGTGATTCATGAACAGATTAGGTAGTCTTGCAATGGCAAAAGTAATGGAGGTGGCAATGTGGTACCACCATATTGTGGTGAGTGGAATGCTCAAGTTTGTGTATTCACCAATAAGGAGATTTCCCCACAGTCTGTCTGAAGAGCAGGACAAAGGGAGGGGAGACTGAGCGGAGCCATGAGGGAGTGGGACAAAAGAGCATCTGCCAAGAGTTGGGGGCCTTTACAAAGGAGGGAAATAGGGCAATCCCCCCACATTCTTCAGCAAGGGGGACAAAGGAGTCAGGTGACCTCAGGTGAGAACAGATGGCAGGAGGCAGGAGTTTGGTGTAGGCGGGTCGGGAAGGCTGTAACTTCTGAGTACCTTGGCCAATGGGGAAAAGGAGAGGGCGTCCCTCGGTCGGGAAATTAGGATAAAAGGGGGGCTGCATTCTCCAGCAATTTGAGAGACCCCACAGGGATGTGCTCGGTGGACTCTCCCTTTATTCAAATCAAGTTTTAAGACTCTTCTGTCTCCTTTTTGAACATTCAGTTCTTGACAGCGAGATTTTCTGCACAGTGGGAATCTGTAACTGCTTGTGCTATCCAGTTTTATCATGTCACCTTTAATTTATGAAAATCCTCAGTATGATGGCCTACAATTCATATGCAGTGTGATCTGTTCCTCTTGGCTTTCTACCTTATCCACTAATCCATGCTGTTTACAGACTTTCATATACCGAGAATGGTTTAAAAAATGTGCACTAACTGGAAAATTCACTGAGTTCCAGCACAAAGTGCCAAGAAGAATGAGACAATGTATTTTTTATTTTATATGAAATGTTGCAAGTTAACTACTTGGTCATATAGATTTCATATTTAGGCATATATGTTTCAGTATAGTAATTTGTTTTTCTAGAAATCAAAAATTGAACATGTGCAGGATGCAGCAGCTCATGTAATTTACTATAAAGTTCTTTGCAAATCACAGACGAAGCTGCCAGATTTTGGTGAAGGCAAAAATAAAAAATGTCATATTTTGTCATGTATTTGCATAAATAATATTAATACTGAAAAGCATTCTTACAGATTATGCATGTTTTTGTGTAAGTTAAGAGACACTTTTTATGAACTGTATATTCAGCACTTCTGTTTTCAAAACCCCAGGAGACTCCAGATCAAAACAGTTCTTTATTGTATATTTCATTACAGCAATATTTTTCAGGTAACCTAACCTGCTAATTATATTCCAGATTACAAAGAAAAGCAGCGTTTGTCAAATTAGTTTCTTGAATGACTACATCCAATTGATAGCACTTTCATATGCTGCATTTATGTTGAATTCCTAGGTTCATTAGTTACTGAGATGTGTGTAGTTCATCACATGAAGAATCCAGTCCATCAATAACAGAATTAGAGGTTACACATGATTTTAAAGAAATATTAATCCTTCAGCAGTTCTTTTTTATAATCACAGCTATATAATCAAAATTTCCATCTTTTAAATCAGCTCTGTCTTCAAAAACTTTGATAAAATTTACTGTAAGTGAAGATTTTTCTATTAAATTTATTGCGCTGTCTTTTAGTACTAAAACATTTCCCTGCAGGGGCTAGATTTAAATTAATCCTTATACTGCTCAAGAAAGTTTTGTGTAATCATAAAAGCACTGATGACAGAACATTGTTTTCCAGGAGTTTTCTAATAATAGTATTGACTCATTTCCAGCTTACTAGAGGTGCTGTATTAGCTGTTACTTCAATGGAATTATTTTTTTTTAAGATTCTTTATTATATTCCTCAAATGCAATAAAATAGTAGGGATTCTGAAAAATTAATAATATACTTACCTTAAATTGATTTGGGATAAACTTTTCTGCCTTCCTGATTTTGGGACCAAACCTTGTCCATTCTTTTGTCACTTAATTTCTTTTCTTACAATGATTCATTTTAGATCTGGTCTTAAATTTACCATTGAATCTTGGATATCATTTTTTAATGCTCACTCTTTATCTTTGATCTTTCCATCCTCCTTTGTCCTGCCTGATGTAACTTCAACATAAAAGAAATGGTTGGAAACAGCTATTGAATGCCATCTAGTCCAACCTCCTGCTCAGACCAGGACAATCACCAGCAGTAGATCATTTCAGCCATGTTTTTGTGTAGTTGACTCCTGCAAACCTTCAGGAAATGAGATGTTACAGCCTCTCTGGGCAATCTCTTCCCCCGCAGCACTATCTTGGTGAAGTTTTCTCCCCAAAGTGCAATTTGAACTCTTGAAGCTGTTATCTGTGGCTGTTACCTCTTTCTATATATACATCAAATCTGCCATAACTCAGAAAAGTTTGGTGCTCTTGTCTTTGTAAATTACCTTTTAAGTAGCTGCAGGCTGCTATTAGGCTCCCTTGGCCTGTTGTTACAGATCATGTAGTCTAGGCTCAAACATGATGGTAGCCGCAGCAAAATTTTGTGTGTTGCTTCAATGAATCTCAGGAGTGTTTTTGTTGGCCCAATCATCTTTTGTCTGAAGTGCTACTATGTGTTTTGTTAACTAGTCTTTTCCCCCCTCTCCTCCCACCCTTCAGTTTAGTGTCATCTGCAAATATGCTCAGTGTGCGCTCTGTCTGTCTACATTTGTCCGAAGCTGTTGAGCAACAGTGGTCTCCAGAGTGTGTTCCCCAAAACTACCAGGTGTCACTGTGTTCTTCATGCTGGCCCAAATCTCTGGAAGAGAGGGGGAGGCCTTCTCCCCTCAGAGTTTTTGGTAATCATACACTTATTTGCTACCTTATATGTTGTCAGTTAGTTTGTGTATCTCTGTTTTGGGCAGTGGATCTAACAGCTCCAATGCTGATTATGGCTTTTGTAGGTGTATGGCTTTTTGAACACTGTTCATTATTTTTCTTGCAAAATAAAATTATTAAGTAGAAGCAGGCTGACAATATGCGATACAACAACCTCATTTAAGACTTTGGAGTAGAGGCCCTGTTCTGTCCTATGCTGAGGGGTTGTTTGAGTTGGAGTAGATTTGTACTGTTTGCACTTTGTCTATATACTTTCGACTTTTGTGGTGAGCAAGAGATGACAGTCTTTCTGTTAGTGATCATAAAAAAATGTAACTGCCTTACTTTATGTGATTTTGTGTTATGAAGTATCTCACTTTCTCAAAACATATGGGTTGAGTCAATGACAAATACTGAGAGGAGAATTTAGATTCCAGTTTTCTGTTCTGTTGGTTGTCCACTTTAGGCAAAAATAGCTGTCATTTTAACAATTCAAAATATTTTTTTAGTTTTGATATGTAAGCATTATAATTCATTAAGTTCCTTTTTAGTCATGCTACTTCCCTAGATAGAGCTAAATCCTCCAAAGGCTACTAGGAAATACCATTAGGATGCATCTTGTAGGCATCTCATTATTTCACACCTGCACTGAGGCTTACAAGATCAATTCTCACCTTGTCATACTCTACAGAAGAATGAAACTACCGTAACTTGGAATCTTGCTGTGGTATTAAATACTTTCACAGTTGCTATCCACTGCTTTGAGACTACAGGCAGCTATTTTAACATATCCTGTAGTCAAAACAAATTTTCTACTAGCTATTATTATACTTCTGTCAGAAGAATAGTTGAATTAAACTGTCTAGCACAGAGCTGGGTTTTTCTTTATTTCCTGGCAAGAATTAAATAGCCAGCAGAGGACACTAAGAACTGCTGGCAGCAAGGATTTTGAATTATCGTTAGACGCTGCTTTTTAAATAATATTTTCAGTTGTTCTTATATTTATACAAGTTTTAAAGCTATCATATTATCTATGTATCAGCTTCAAAATTTGCCTAAAGATGTTCTAGGCCTTGGAGTCCAAAAGTCTGCCTTGTCTTTGTCATTAAGAGACTGCTAAGAAACTGTTCTTGCCTAGAAATCTCAAACGGTTCATGAACTGTAGACAAGATAGTCTTTTATTATTATATTCTTACACAAATCTATTGTCCTTTCTTTGTAGGATGCATAATTTCATGAATGTATGTAATTCTCCCTCCTTACTTATGTGCATTCTTGCAGGAAATGGTCTTTGCTGTAAAGAAAAAAAATATTTCAGAGGATGAGAAACAATATGATTTTGTCATATTGTTGATTATATGCATATAATCATATGTATATGATTATAAGAGGCATATATTTTTTGCCTCTTCCATCCTTTAGAAAAGAGAGATGGAGGAGTGGCTTTAAACTAGCATATCTGATTCTTCACCAGTCCTTATATTTGAAAACTGCAGACATTTCAACCAGTGTTTTCTCCCTTGCAAGCCAGTAAACAAGGAAAATTTGGTTCAGTTTTTTTCTTTCTTTCTTGTTTAATGCAAAATCTGTGTCTCATTGCATGTTTTTTGCAAAATATAAATTATTATCATTTCAAAAGATATTTTACTTTTGATTATGGTCAAAGTATTGAGAACGTGGTGCCTGTAGAAAGGAAAAGGGCAACAGAAATGAGTGTTTGAAGAGTTACTTGCTTATTCAACGCGTCTTTGGTCATATTTGGAAACATGCTATGTAAGAACAGATAGAATAAGAAAACTATGCTTTAACAGTCCATTGACAGTGCTAGAAACTAAGCTGCAAAAACATGAAAAGATGTGAAATGACATTTAAAATAATTTAATACCTTTGCATTTATGTGTACATGCCTATATGTTTAATACTAGTGATCCTAAGGGATTTTCAGTCTTTTATTTAATTCAGTTATTTTTTTTATTCTTTTTTTTTCTCCTTCTTCAGGACATTTCTGAACAATTCTGGTGAGCCTCCTTCTCAAGACTTCAAAAGAAAATTTTAATAATCCATTACACTGGTTATCTTGCATACCATCATCCTGTTCTTCCTTACTTAAGCGAGTAATTTAAAGGTAACTGTTGTAACGGAAGTACCAGATAATCAATATGTATCAAATATTGTTCTGACACACTGTTTTCAAAGTATCTGAACAAATGTTCAGTTAATATTCTGATGAAACAGCATAGTACGATTTTTAAAAAGTCATTGCAAGTTTCCCTAATCTTTACACTTAAAGCATCTCTAAGAAAGGTCATATCGAAAATGGTACACTGTTTTTTGCCAGTAAATTCATTATGTTTGATATTTGAATTATCTTCAAGGTGTTTTGCTTTAATTAAGGAATACATAGCTCTTGACACTAATGTAGATCAGCACAGCTGCAATTTTCAAAGAATAATAATTAAAAGGGAGAAAAAGAAGACAAGTCTTTCTGTTTATGATTGCTGGTTTAAAAAAAAAAAAAGGTTTGATATATAAATAGCTCATTGAAAATAGGAGTCTCAGTCATATTTGATTTTTTTCAGAGATTACTGCCTGATTAGAGGCAAAAGCTTAATATCTCTTTCTGTGTCACTTCATATAATGGCAAGTTACATTTGAGGCATATGCTACCAGCTGTGCTGTCATTCCTTTTCTAATTTTGAACCTGAAGCACTCCCACACCAGTGTCGATCCTCCCCTAATCCTTTCACCTCCTCCTACTTCTCTCCAAAAGTTGTTTCCTGAGAGATTTTTGCTTTCCATTTTTCATAAAAAGCTGGGTCTGAGTTTTCTTTTTGCATTTTCTGAAGGAAAAAAAAAGTATCTGTATATTTAAGAGTATTTCATTATCATATGAGCTTGGCCTAAATGAATACTGATGTGCTATAGACCTCTAACCTTCAGCATCCCCATCACAGTAACATATTTCTTATGATTTTACTCCTTACTGTGCAAAGCATCCTGTCACCTTTCCGCAGCCCTCACTTCAGCTCTTCTTGTCAGCAATATTGTTATCTCCTTCTCTAGGACCTCTTAGCCCAGAGCCCTCTAGCCCCAGAGCAAGAAGCAATAGATGCTGTGACAGAGTCACTTTTATGTGTCCTGTCAGGCTAACTGAAACACCACACACAGTGAATAACTATTTGATTGAGACAGTATCCTTTTCCCTGCTAGATATAGTAAATTTTCCTAAAGCTTAGAATATCCTGCGTTTGTGCTGTCTCTATCTCTCAAACAAATTCCCATGAAATTTGCCATTAGTTTTAAAAGACAGGAATGGGTGGAAAGGGTCCTTGGAAAAGGGATCTATTCTGTTTCTATTTCTTGGGATATTTATGCTTCATTAAAGACTTATTATTTCCCTGTCTAAGGAAAGACAATTTTGAGCTTTTTGATCCCTTCATTTAAGGGCAGTATTCAAAATTTAAATTAGACTGTGAATTACGAGTTTTGGGTAATGAATTTTCTGACAAGTACTGTCTGCATGGATGTAAAGGAAATGCTGGAACCACTTCAGTCATTGACTGAATACTCTTTTCTGAGGTAGAATTAAGTTTTTATGGATGCTATTTAGACAGTTTTGTTTTGAATAAATAGTAGAAGCAGAAGCTATTCCAGTACTATTTAAAAGTGGCATATTTTCACTGGATGGAAAAAATATGAAGAAATATATATCTTCCAGACCACCATAGAAGCGACTTCATTATCAGATTTATATGGGAAAAAAGTGAAATAAATGAGAAAGCTCATCCCAGAGGTAATATAGCTAGTGTTCCTGTGCAATGACATTCCATATATATAAAGCCATCTGTGCTGTCCTGGTGATAAGGGAACTACTTATATTTTACTACTTTAGTAAAATATTTAATATCCTCTTTTAACAATGTAACTTTAAGCTGCTCAGAAAAATCAGTGAAAGAGCCTGTGTATTAAATAACTAATTGTATTGGAGATGGAAATTTCTGTGATCTGTAGAGTCATAAAAATCTGTGAGAAGCAGAGGCCAGACCTTGAGAAAGAAGATGTTTGCCTGCCTAGGCTGAGCGATAAGGGGCAGGGATGCAGCTGCTCAGCCCAGTTCACAGGCAGCCCCCTCCAAAAACCTGTTGAAGCCGGCCGCTCGGCCGGGCTTGTAGCCAACTTAACCGCAGACGTCCTCCAAACTAGCTTTGGAGGTTAAACACCCGGAAATGAGGAAGAAGAGGAGGAAGGCAGGACCCTCAAATTGAGGGCTGGGACCCCCGACTGGCATGCGCGCCTGCGCACCCAGCGGGGAGAGTTGCACAACTAGAGGCGGAATTTGTCTGCCCCCCGGTCTGCCTCCTGGGTCGTACTCGGGTCCAGATCGGCAGGTATCACCTCGTGAGTAGTTATCCATACTTTGCTTCTTTTATGTGCTTTCACCTGAATAAATGCTTGATGTAGTCACCTCGTTCTGGCGTGATTATTGCCGAATCCCAAGCCCATCCAGAACACTAATGTAAATGTAAGCACATATTCTGAGGTGTCACAATTTTGTTAAAAATATTTTACACAGTATATCTATGTTGTGGAAGCTTTTTTTTTTTCCAGGATGGTATTTGGAATATTAGAAAGAAAGGTTATTTTTAAGCATTGCAGAAAACTATTCCATCAGAGGATCCTAATTCTTCCTAGGTCATTTTATGCTTTTACTTTCTATACATAATAAAAATATGATTGTATTCACTTGCTCTCCTTAACAAAATTGAAAGCCCATACCATTGTAAAGGTCCTAGCTGAGGCTGCCTAAATTCTAATTCAATTCTGAAAACACTAAGCCAGTGTAATTGTAACTATTTTACGTATTTGCTTTTTTTTTTAAGCTTGTAGATTTTCCCTGATATTTCAAGAAAAAAATCTTTTACTAGTCTCTGAAATGTTTTTGCATAAGTCTTTATTATGCAACCTGTTTTACTACATCACTTCTGGTGTCTATATAAGGCTAGAGTCTGTTTTATCTATTAGACCTGAACATCTTTATCAATGTTGAAAATTAATGATCTAACTTTTATTTGCCTTAAAATATTTGTTTAATTTTTTATCTTGGGTACAGGTGAAATAATTGCTTAATAAGATAAATATTTCCTGGTTATAATTTATGTTAATATTTGCTTGTGGTTGGTTTCAGTTGTTCTTTATTTGGGGTTTATATTCATACCTTATGAACGTCAGAGTCCTGTTTTTTTTCGGCTGCTATACAAAACTGAACACTTATGTGTGGTATTTATATGTATTTCACCTTTTGTCTCTTTTTATGAGGCTAGTCTTATTTTCACTAGTATTGAGCTACGAGGATGAGAGAACATATGCCTCTCCATATGCACGTTACAAAACTTCTCAGTGCATTTATCGGTGCTAGCTTCATGACTGTAGGGAATGTCTGCTATATTTTATTTTTCCTCTGAGTGAGTCACACTATTGTACATTTCAATTTGCAAGAGGCTTAAAGAGCCAAGAACTGGTGTATATTACAACATGATAACTTCCCATCTGGTCAATGACAGACGAGTTTTATTTCAACTCAAATATTCTAAAAATGGCATTTATTTATAAAACCACTTAAAATATTATCCTTCATAAATCTAATTGACCAAGCTTGTCCCTTTTCTTGCATTTTGAAGGCATCGAATGACCTTATTAGACTTGAGAACATGTAGAATTTAAACAAGGAGATTAATACAGTCAAACTGGCTCTGAAACTGAATTAGTGAAATGTTGAATTTACAAACGTTACACATACAAATGTTGAGTTTGATCTACTCCAGATCCCTAAATCTATTGATCTTGGTACTAGTACCAGTTTGAATTTAAACTTCAATTGCTAATTACTAATCATGTCTTGACATAGATTAGAGTTTCAGGATTTATAACTAGCCTTGAACATTTATTCTATTAAATAATGCTTTAGATTCTTAAGAGGTTTTAATACTTAAAGGTGGTTTGTACTGTAGATTTTAAATATGGAAATGTTATTTTAGTTGCAAGTTCTCTCATGATTTAAATGTATACTTTTTATCATAAATACTATTATAATGTAGTATGTACTCCTACAGGAAAATGGCATTGTGAAAACATTCCTACACTGTTGGGAATTACCTAAAAAGATGTGCATGAATTCTCATGGCACTTAATGCCTGGGAGGGGATAGGCAATTTTACCTCACTGTTACAATGCCAAATGCCAAGGTGTGTGCCAAGGAGCAGTTTCTTAACATTGAAATTTTGGCATAATAATGTGATATAAAGATGCTGATGGGAAAGGAAGTTGTGGAAGCTTTTGCTATTTTTAGTTTGCCTCTAGGATACGCCTCTAGGATACCCTGCAGGATCTTTTTTTTTTTTTTTTTTTCGTAATATAAATATATATGTGAAGGACTAAGCTAGAGGTTACATTTTCATTTCCAGGCATTGTAGGCTTGTATTAGCAATGCTATCTATATAGCAGCCTTCATGAAATCGATGTTTTCGTGGAGTTGTTTCTCAGTTGTGTGGTTTGTTTTGTGCCTATGTGCAGAGGCAGCTTGTGGCACGCTCGGCAGTCAGGTGGTCCCAGAAATGTGGATTGTAGCAGAGAAGTTTCCTTCCATTGGAACAACCACACAAACCCATTTTAGTTCTGTTCCAGTGGCTGCATATAAATGGCACATAAAAATTATGTGCAGATGCATATAAATCCTTCTCTAGTCTGAGAGGAAAATGTATCTCCTGATGAAGGAGACTCTAACTGATAATGAAGGTGTTATGTGTGTACTGGCAGAGAAACTTTATGCCTGTAGAGTTTATGCATTGGTGCATGTGTAGTTTTTATACTGATGCACGTAAAATTTATGTGCATAAAGTTTACATATGCAGTGCATAAACTTTCAGTGTTAGCAACTATTGTTGCAGAAACTTGTAGTCAAATGAATAAATATCATGGCTGACCATCAAGTGAAATTTAGGAACCCTCAAAATCTTATAGAAATATAAAATTGTCTTAAATGTCAGTTGATAATGAAGAATTGGGTTTTCAAAGAATTTTACCCACAGCCCAATTTTGAAAACCTCCTGTTAAAATGTCTAAAGAAAAACAAAATAATACATACAACAACCATAAAAACATTCCTTTGCAAAATTTCACATCAGGAAAAATTTAAATTTGAGGGGAAAGTATGTTTTTATGTATCATCGTAGCAAGTTTTAGAATACATCGTTAACTTACAACATCACTGGCATAACCTTCTGTAATAAAATCAATAGCTGGCACTTGGAAAAAAATATATTTGTATATTCAAATGCAAATAACTTTGTTTAAGTCAGAGATTTGACTTTCTAAATTGCTATTGGTAAACTTTCATATAAAGCAACAAATCATTTTTCATTGATTCTTTTGTTGATTAAGGAATTATTTGTCTATTGTGCCATTTTTCATTCCAGTGGGAAAACTCAAATATAGGGACCTTTACAAAAGGCTGAAGATTTCCTCTCTACTCTACAGAACAAAAACACTGAATATTCCCCAGAAATAATAGCTGGGGAATAAAACTCAAACCGTGAAAGATATTCTAGCTCTTTACCTGTGGAGGCTCAGCAAATCACCTCTCGGAGTGGCCCCCCCGGGAAGCAGCCGCCACCTGTGGGCCAGCACAGGCGGCAGTGCCGTGCCGGGGTGGACCTGGCCACCACAATAGAAGTGCTAATTACTGATACATCAGTTGTGCTAATTCCAACTGGTGTCCACGGTCCCCTGGGGCGAGGAATGGCAGCGTTGTTAATTGGACAAGGGCTGTTTGTGTTACCTGGAG
>NW_010580627.1:0-20980 GCF_000705375.1 Tinamus guttatus
AAGTCACAGGACTCCAAGTGTCTGTGGTCCCCGTTGGAAAGTTCTCTCCAGACTCGGTGGTAGGAGCAGCCCAGCTCACACAATGAATTCCAGGCAATTCTAGTGATTTTACAGCAGCAGTACTACTGCTGGCATAGCTAAGTCAAGACAGAATCACACTGATACGTACCGAGTGTCTGCAGGAGACACCACATCACTAGTAAATAATCACGAGATAAGAAGTAGCAAATATGGAGGCATCCCTGCCTAAACTTCTCCCTTCCCAGTCTGCAGCTGCCGTGGGGTTTGTTGTCTCAGGTAACAGAAACATTTCAGCAGCATCCACAGTTTCGCTGCCTTAATATAAGTGTCTTGGAGCAAAGGCCTCCTCAAGCCACCCCCATGTTGCTTCCGGAGGCTCCAGAACATTCCCGGGAAAGGCAGCAGGAGCTGGCACACCTCAGCCAGCTCCAGGGCTCATTTCTGATACAACATTTTAAACTCTCCTCAGTCTGACAAAGAAAATGGGTAGTTTTCCTGTTGCAGCCAATATCCAGTTGCCAAAAATCATCCACTTGAAACTGTTCTGTACTTGTGTTGTCTGTGACTCTTTTGTTTTGTTTTTTCTCCATGTTTGTTTTTTTCACTGTATATTCTCAGAAAGTGAAAATGTGTTTTGAAGCTTGGCTGTTCTGTTGATAGCTTGTGCTTTCAGGAGAAACTTTATCGCAACGCCGTATTACCGTTTGTTATCTTGTAGAGAGTAACTTTAAAATCATTAAATGAGATAGTTGTTTTTTTATATAATTGAAAGAGGCCAAAATTTGATCTTATTTCTCACAGTCCTCTACGCATCATAAGAGAAAAGCTGCCATTTGCTAAGACTACCAAGGGAATTCTAAAATGGAGAGTTTTCATTGCATCTTTCCACCCATCGGTGCTTATAGCATGAAATACAGAAGCCTGCCCAGCTACAGGCTGCTCACACAAGGCCCAAGCAAATATTTATTCATATTAACTCGTAAATTACCTCAGAAACCTCCCACCCAGGATGATGATGGAGAAGAATCATAAAATCGTTACGGCTGGAAAAAACCTGCAAGATCATCAAGTCCAACCATAAACCGTTCGACACCATCCCTGCTAACCCATGTCCCTAAGCGCCTCCTCTGCACGTTTCTTGAATGCTGCCAGAGATGGTGACTTCACCACTTCCCTGGGCAGCTGGTTCCAGCGCTTCACCACTCCTTCCATGTAGAAATTCTGCCTAGTGTCTAACCTCAACCTCCCCTGGTGCAACTTGAGGCCATTTCCTCTTGTCCCATCTATAGTTATTCTGGAGAAGAGATGAACCCCTGCCTCAGTAAAACGTCCTTTCAGGTCGTTGTAGAGAGCAATAAGGTCTCCCCGGAGCGGAGCCTCCTCTTCTCCATACTAAATAACCCCAGCTCCCTTGGCTGCTCCTCATAAGGTCTGTGCTCCAGCCCCTTCACCAGCTTCACTGCCCTTCTTTGGGCACCCTCCGGCACCTCCATGTCCTTCTTGGCAGTGAGGGGCCCAAAACTGAACACAGGATTCAAGGTGCAGCCTCAGCAGCATCGAGTACAGAGGGACGATCACTTCACTGGTCCTGCTGGCTAAGCTGTTCCTGATACCAGCAGGCTGCCATTGGCCACCTGGGCCCACTGCTGGCTCACGTCCAGCCGGCTGTCGACCCGCACTCCCACCTCCTTTTCCGCCACACAGCTCCCCAGCCACTCTGCCCCAAGCCTGTAGCGCTGCATGGGGTTGTTGTAACCCAAGTGCAGGACCCGGCCCTTGGCCTTGTTGAATCTCTTACAGCTGGTCTCAGCCCACTGACCTAGTCTGTCCAGATCCCTCTCCAGAGACTTCCTACCCTCAAGCAGATCAACTCTTCCTCCCAGCTTGGTGTCGTCTGCAAATTCGCTGAGAGCGCCCTCAATCCCGTCACGCGGATCATTGATAAAGATATTAAAGAGGACTGGGCCCAACACTGACCCCTGGGGAACACCACTCGTGACCTGTTGCCATCTGGATTTAACTCCATTCACCACCATTCTCTGGGCCCGGCCATCCAGCCAGTTTTCACCCAGTGAAGAGCCCACCTGTCTAAGACATGAGCTGCCAGCTTCTCAGGAGAAGGCAGTAGGATACTGTGTCAAAGGCCCTACTGAAGTCTAAGTAGACCATGTCCACAGCCTTTCCGTCATCCACTAGGTGGGTCACCTGGTCATAGAAGGACATCAGGTTGGTGAGGCAGGACCTGCCTTTCATGAACCCATGTTAGCTGGGCCTGATCCCCTGGTTGTTGCATTCATGTTGTGTGATTGCCTCAAGATGATCTGCTCCGTAACTTTCCCTGATACCAAGGTTAGGCTGACAGGCCTGTAGTTCCCTGGATCTTCCACCCAACCCTTCTTATAGACGGGCGTCACACTGGCCAGTCTTCAGTCGTCTGGGACTTCCCCTGTTGACCGGTACCGCTGGTAGATGATAGAGGAAGGCTTGGCAAGCACTTCCACCAGCTCCGTCAGAACCCTTGGGTGGATCCCATCTGGCCCCATAGACTTGTGGATGTCCAAGTGGAGTAGCAGGTCACTGACTGTTTCCTCCTGGATTATGGGGGGTTTATTCTGCACTCTATAGGTGTTTTCCAGCTCTGAGGGCAAGGGCTTTCCCCCTTGGACTTCAGCAGATGCCTTTCACCAAAGCTCCTTGGGCTCTACCCTTTAATCAGGATTCATATTCCCATATCCCTTATTGTCAGGCAAGGAATTTCTAAAGTATCAGTCTGAGTTACTACAAATCCTAGTGAAAACAAATATGAGTTATGCTCCTAACTCACCAAGGCATCTTTGAAAAGTCTGCTCTTGAACTGATAACAAAGTAGAGGAATAGCAGTGGCAGATTATTGATTTATTAATAATTTAATGAGTGAGAATAGGGCAGTGGGGGAAAGTAGGGTATAAAAATCACAAAACTGCAAGTTTACTACTTTACTCCTGTTCTCAGAGATACCATCCACTTTAGTCCTACAGTATCTGAATTTTAGCCAGAGGAGAGGTCATGTACCTTGTCACAGTGTGCTGTGATGACTCTGCTCTGCAGATGAAGAGAGCAGTACCTGTCTCTTAGCTGCTGTGCGCAGCCCCTGCCCTTGCCATGGTCTACAGCCTGGTCACAGCTACAGAACTTATTGCTTTGGGCATCCTCAGCCTCTGTAAAGGCTGTAAAACCAGAGTCGCTTTGCCTTGCTCACTGCTGGGACAAGTGCCAATACCTGCCCACTCAGCAAGACTGCAGGTTGCAGCAGTGAGTGCCAGTGGGGTCTGACCCTCCACTGCCTTTTTGGCTGGAGTTTACCCTCTCCTCTGTGGCAGTTCCCAGCTCCCAGATGTCCTTGACTTTCCTCTTTGCCTGGCCTGTGCCAGCTGGAATTAGGCAAACACTGCTGTCACTTGAGCTAAGCCGTCCTGTACACAGAGTGTCTACAGTTGGCGCACTGTTTCAGGTGCAGGGTTTTTATTTATCTGATTACCTTATGTGCAGGGCTTTTTTTTAATGACTCCCCCACCATAGAGGTCACATCTCCTCGATCACCACCTGTTTGGGTGATTGCAAGCAATCCCATGCTCTCTCAGCACCCTGCTGCCTGCCCACACGGGCACTGCTCCTATCCATCCTCACCGCTGCAATGGTCTGCAGCACAGGCCCTGTTTTCTGGAGGGCGGTATTTTCTTTGCTGTCAATTGGATTGCCAAGCCATGGAGTTGTTTTCAGTCTGCTAGGCAGGTGAATGATGGGGAGGAGCTTAAGGCTTCAAATAGAGAACAGCAAGCGTTTTTGGCTCTTTGGTGCAACACAGCAGTGGGCTGGGTGCATAATAGTTGAGGGAAGAGGGAATTTCCTTGTGTTTGGAATGGGGAAACTTGGCTGGATCCAAGCTGCAGCGCACCCCGTTTCCTCACCCAGCTTGTGCTGTGGGTTATTTTCAGCCTTTATTGTGGTCTTCGTATAATCGCAGCCTGCTAGACTTGTAAAAATAGTACTTTGTGTTCTCTGTATGGCTAGCTACTAATTAGCTGCAATCACCACTTAGAGAACAAAACCAGGCAACCATCCAGGCTGCATGTTGCTACCTGTGAGGGGGGTGAATGATTTAGGTTTTATTGATTGCAAGGGGATGGCAGGGTGGAAGCTGCCTGCCTTCCCCACCCATCGCCAAGTGCTAAGACGGCTTTGGAGGAGCTGGAAGCTGTGTCAGAGCTGAGAAACAAGCTCTCCTTTCCCAAAACAAGGGCGGGCCCCTAAGGGAGCTCAGATCCAGTGCAGCTTTGAAAAGAGTAAATGGGAAATAACTCATCTTAGTGGTGATTGACTTGCACATTGCTGTGGCTTCATGTGAAGGATCCAGGCTGTCAGGGTGCCTGTGCTCAGAGACGAAACACTGCTGACTGTGCACTTGGTGCTCCCACTCAACCTGAAAGTCCTTTGCACCTAAACGTGCAAGTGAAGGACTTTGGGACTTGAGCTTCTGTTTCTGGAGGTACATAGAGATTTGTAGATGTCACCTGCTTTTAATTTCTTCCTCGAAGTTTACTCTGTGTCCCCTCAAGTGTCGCCCATCAGAGGCTCCAGAAGATCTCCACCAAAAGATGGATTTCTATATGATCAACTGTTTTTTTTTTCCAATCAAATTGGTATAGAAAAAAAAAAAGGAGAATTACTCTCCCTTCCTTTTGAAACACAACCTTAATTGCACTGTTAGAGTAATATGCATTGAGAAGTTATCCAATCTTTAATTGATTTTAGGAATATGTTTCTTTCTGCATACCACTGGTGGATGGAGGTCACTAAGGCTAGATGAACAGCAAATCTGGACTCTCGGGGTTTCTTTTTGTGTTAAATTTGCTCACCAGACTCTCAATTTCCTTTGGCTCATACATTCATGTACCTTCCTAGCCTTATTGTTTCATAAATTGAATTAATGTTAAATAATGTTGCTCCAGGAGTCACATAAATAAGAGAGGTATGCTGAGGCCAGCGCAACCAGAATGCATATATGCAGAAGAGATAAAAATGCACAATATTTGCAAGCAGCAGTCTCTGATATGCAATGGGTAGGGGCAGTGCAGCAGATCCATCTGTTGTGCACAGCCACTGATGTCAACAGATGTAAATGTAAGATGTGTTTGTTTCAGTAGGTGGAGTGGAACATTCATCTGATCTGCTGTGTGGTGGCTTTTAGCATCCAGAATCACAAGTTGCAGAGGCACAATCCTCCCTGGACCTCCCAGGCAGGCTGCAGCAGTCTGGGGAGTAGGACAGGAGCCTCAGCTTCCCCGGATGATGCAGATGGAGGCAGAGGGCCAGATCCTTTCCCTCTTTTCATCCCTTTTCATTAGCTAGACCTCCAACAACAAGCTCATTGGCTGAGGTGATTTTCATTCCACAGTTTGTGCGGGGAACCTTCCTGTATTTCCCAGACCTTAAGGGCATATGTGAAGATGGCAGACACAACCCAAGGGAACACAAATGGATCATTCTGTAAGAAGGATTTAAGTTGTCTTGAGTAGACTGCAACATAGAAATGTAGCAACCTTGCCATTCCAAAAGGGAGTACTGTGTCAAATTCTTCTATGCAAGCAACAAACACATTCCACCATAAAGTAAATATTTCTCCAGGCTGCATGTTTGTACAAACTGAGGTTATAAGTCACTGATACTAGTTTCCAGATCTTTTACACCTTAAGCACCCTTGGTCCAGCTGTGCAAAAAGCACTAAAAATCAGGCCTGTAATTTGTCAATACATTTAAGTCTAAGTACAAATGTAAACATAAGAATACTTAGCTGACACCAAATGTTACCTGATCTTCTGATAAGCCTTGCAAGGTACACAGAATCACAGAATGGCTGAGGTTGGAAGGGGCCTCTAGAGATCATCTAGTCCAACCCCCCTGCTCCAGCAGGGACACCTAGAGCACGTGGCACAGGGTGGCATCCAGGCGGGTTTGGAAGATCTCCAGAGAAGGAGACTCCACAGCCTCTCTGGGCAGCCTGTTCCAGGGCTCTGTCACCCTCACAGGAAAGAAGCTCTTCCTCATATGGAGGTGGAACTTCCTGTGTGCCAATTTGTACCCATTACCCCTTGTCCTGTCACTGACCACCACAGAGAAGAGTTTGGCCCCATCCTCCCTACATTCTCCCCTCAGGTACTTATACATGTTGATCAGATCTCCTCTCAGTCTTCTCTTCTCTAGGCTAAACAGGCCCAGCTCACTTAGTCTTTACTCATACAATAGATGCGCCAGTCCCTTTTAATCATCTTTGTCCTTTGTAACATGAGCATGGAGTGGTACTGCACAGGCTTTGAAAGATAAAAGTAATTTTATTTTCCTGTATTAATCAGAGGAGACTACGTCAAACAATTTAGTCTCCACATCACCCTTGTCCCCCAAGAGAAGGACTATGGACCAAAAATGAGATATTTCCAGCTCATTTAGGAGTGTGAAAGATGTGTGGAGCTTAGTTCCAATTGTACACAATGAAGTGCTGCTTCTTTAGGTTTAATATGGAGGCAGCAGGCCCATATTGCAGGAGAATCACCTTCTGGAGGATTTCTGTGTTGTGAGCACGCCCCATCCTACCCCTCTTCTTTTCAGAAGGGAAGTTTGGCAGGAGCTGATTTTCTGATGTGCCAGGGCTCCCTCGGGACATGGTGGCTGGCCAAGATTGCAAGGCGAATGGAAAGGCACAGTAATTCTCAGCTGAGGCAGCTCCACTTCAATGGAGGATGCCTGAAAAAGTCATAACCACAAATCTGTTATTAGTTGCAACAAGATAAAAGGCCTATTTTATGAAAGTAATACATTCCAGTATTACACGTGCAAGTCGACGGAGAACAGCATACTTATGAATGCGTTGTCTATTTGTTTCATGCATTATTTTATGTGTATAGGACCAAATGCTTGTTACTTATGCAATGCTTAATAAGAGATCTTCAGATCACAGTATCTGACTGAGAGCCAACAGTGGGAGTATAATATGCTTTGGTATTTTGCTGTGGTTTTCCCTCTTGTTGAAAACCGTTTTCTGTGTTTAGTGTTTTCCAAGGTGAAATGCAAATTTTTTCTGTCAATTATCTATCATTCCTGTAGAAGTGTGGTAGCTGTGATGATTTAAAGATGAAAGGAAAGTCTAAACTCTTCTATTGGACCAACTAACACACCTGGAAAAAAACATACAATCTTTCCAGTCTCTTTTTATTTGCAGCAAAGTTTTTCCAGCTGGGCTAATACAAGATACTACTTCTTCCAATATTTCTTCTTGTGTTCTTAGAGTTTTTGGACAGTGCTGTGGTATTCTTACACTGTTTAGTAATGTGGAGATAGAATGAGGTTAAACTGCCAGCTTCATGGATCCATAATCCAAAATGATACTTTGAAGTTGACTTTTACTCTTGAAGACCTTAAGCACTGCTATCTTATGGTCATCTGGAATAAAATCACAATTGCCTATCTTTGAAAAGTTATGCCCTTGTTCAGACATGAAATACAGGTTTGGTTCAAGACTAGATTTACAAAGTGAGATTACATAGTCTGTCCTATGCTAGGAACCAATTAGATTATCCAAACAGTTCTCCTGGCTTTAAAATGTTAATCTCTGTGAAAAGATAGCCAACTCTTTTTGAAGTATGCAGGATAGAATATGACTTACTTAGAAAACTGTCTGTTACATCTCTTACAGCTATCTCATGCAGGCATATATAATTGCTCAGTTTTGCTGAAAGGCAGTAGTTTGCTGACCTCTTGACAGTGTCTGGCCGTTTTTACTGATGAGAGGAAGGAGCAGAAGAAAGTTCCTTACCTTTCTGGTATGGAACAAATAGGGATTCCTGCAGCTGTGGGACTAGTAGTCCCCATCTGGATTGACAGCCTGTTCCTGTGGGCACACAAATTGTGTGTTTGCAAGGTTTCAGGGCTATCCTGGGGTCTTAACAAGGCCTCACCTCTGCAGCTATATTTCACTTGGCAATAGGTCTGCCTTCCTCTATGTACTTATCTGTGCCTGCATTGCTCCCAAAATTCTGAATTGCCTTGCAAGGCTTTTTATTTATTAAATCCTTTGTTTAAAGTCAAACTGTCCACTGCTAAATGAATATTGCATTGATAGCCAATCATGAATATTTCATGACCTTTCTGGGAGCAGAGTTCAGTCCTCTCCTTATAGCTGCTGAAAAGAGGCAATGTCATTAGGTCAGGGAGAGAGCGAGTTCTTCATTCATGGCAGTTCTTTTTTTGAATCATTTAGTAAATGTATTATTTAATCATTCAATTTTTTATACAAAAAAATCCATCTAGATTAAAAACTTCCAGGAAAAACCATTCAGCTCTTTTCTGATATCTTCATAATTCTTGTTCCACATATCTTCACCTTAAATGCATCTATCTAATAAAATCAGCCTCCCTTCCCGCTCTACTATTTCACACTCCCTTTTCTCCAGATTTTCCTCAGTCTCTACCCAGAGTTTGGATATCTTGCCTTCGTCCTCAGTTCCCTGCATGACCCCCTCCCCCTGTCTCCTGACACATTCCTTCCTTATCTGCCTTTCGTACTGCTCCAGACTCTCCCCTGACTATATATCATAAATATTTACTGAACCCAACTTTGTGCCTTCTAACAAAACTGTCTTTCATCCTGATAATGAATCCTATGATCTTCCTCTCTTTGTAAAAAAGAACCTTCTGTATACCCATGAACGTTTAAACAGTGACATCTAAAATATTTCCCCATCATTATCCATATTTTTTACCTGCGTATGTGATCAATGGCAATATTAGGTGCTCATTGCGCCCTTCGGAATAGGTTCTAGCTGTATTTTGACTACGCTCTCAGTCAGAGCCCGCACTGTGATTGTTTATACAACACTAAATACACTGCTGGTGCTCAGTATACAAGAACCTTACACATTAATGGAAAGCATTCCTGTTTGAAATTACTTTTACATGAAGCAGCAGCTTAAGAAAAATCTGTGGGTGAGAATTTGCTCCCTTTAAAGTCAACTGCCCTGCAATTATTTTCTCTTGTTAGTATGTGTTGTTTTTCTTTTTATATATATCAAATAGTCTATGTAAATTTTGCAGATTTGAATGAGTTCTGGGTTTGTAGATTTGTAAATATCATTACATTTAACTCTCCCTTTTGCTTGTCTAAATGATGTAACCTCACGTAAGCTTAAACTTCTTCCAAAAGCGTCATATGGGGCAACATCTGCTCTTTTAGGGATGATATTCAGCTTCAGGGAAAACAGATTCCAAAATGGGCTAAATGCATGTTGCTATAATTTGTATGCCTGCATATGTTGGGTTGTGGCAAACTGCAGAAACCCTACGGTTTATCAGTGTGAGAGGTGGGGTGCCAAATGTGATTAAAGCAAAGCTCAGGTCATAAATCTATTGGCATCCCATGTCAAGCTGGTGTTTCCTGGGGATGAAGGTTATCTTCTTCTTTTACTGCTAGTCCTTTGAACTTCATGTGGTCAGGGAATCCTACTCTTTTAAGCTTGAATAACAATTATGAAACTATCCCTATTCTTCTGCCCAGAGTTCATGTCTAATTGGCTTTAACAGGAGTCATAATTTTAAGAGTGATTTCTCAAAAGTGTTATAACTAAAGACAATTAAAGCTTGAGAGAGTGAGCGCGAGACAGGGAGGGAAGAAAAACAGAGGCACTCCTTGGGGCAGGGCACTTCATGAGTACTAAACAGATGTGACTCATTCGTGCCTCTGGTCTCAGCAGAAGTAATACCTTTTGAATAAATTCTGCATGCTAGATAAAAACTTGTTTGCTGGTGCAAAAATCATACAACACAAGTTACAACAAGCACCTTGACACACTATTCCCATTATAAACCGATGTTACACAGAAATGAATTTTTCAGTCCCTTGGTGCATAGCGGGCCCTGCATTTTAGATGTGGAAATATGTCAAAGTCTGAAGAAAGAAGGGAAAAAAGGGGAAAAATAATGTAGACTAAAAGAGGCAAAAATGAATCCTGTTGTTGTGGAATACAAATCTTTTGTTATTATTATGCATGAAATATATAAGTACATATATGGAACAAATCCATTAGCATTTGGCAGGCAAACCCTGATTTTGAAGACTTTCAAAACTAGAAAGGAGATTGTAGCAATGAAGGATATAAAAATCACAGGGATCTCCTTTTTGTGTATTTATTTATAAGTAAGTCTGCCTGTAGTACTGAAGCCTCTGTACATATGACAGCACTCTGCTTAAGCCAGGGCATCCACCAGAAGTGATGCCACGGAATAGCATTTTTTGGTGTGAAGGACACAGTCCCCAATGAATGTATGGGAATTAAGTTTCAGAACAGAGGACTGTAGAGAAATCTCCTACCACTAATATAGGAATGACCTCTATCCTTACAAGGATTCCAGAGGAAACAGTATTTTTACCACAAATTTGACTCAAAGCAAAGTTGAGTGGATGTAGTGGTTCAAACATGCACAGCCATTGTACACAAATGTACTGTCATTACTGGCATTCTTGGAGATGCACAGTTGCTGAAACAACAGCCTATTTTGCGTAATACCTTCAAGGTTATCTCCGCACCGACACAAGGCAATATAGAGCTGTAATTCTCTTCACAGCCTCACTACAGTGACTACATCCATAGTGGGGAATCAAGATCCTTACACAGCATGGAGAGAAGAGGATGCAGGAAGGACAGCGGGGGATATGAATCATTACACTGATTTTCCTCTGCCACACTGAGTATGTCTACACCACCACTGAAGCTGTAACTGCAACGTGGGTGGACTCTGGGGCACTTCTTTTAATGTAGCCAGTTCAGGTAGCAATAGCAATATAAATAAGGCAATGCAGTATCAGCATATAGCTGCCCAAGCTTGCCTGAGACTTTGCTGTGTATTCTGGTCATCAGCCTGTGCTAAGTTTGTGCTGCTGGAGTTTTGCTGCTACTTGTGCCTGATTAGAGCTAAGTCGTGGACTTCTAACTATGCTGCAGTCCTGGAGAATCCCACCGTTGGGCAGTCAACCCCTGCCCAAGGGTTGTTACAGTCTCCTTTGCAGCCTGCTTCTGCTACAATGCAACTACATGTACGTCTGCTTGCAGTGGGTGTTCACCTATCTAGAAAACAAATGTGTATCCCTAAAAACATATCAAAAGGTCCTTGTGAAGCGAACGAGTGAAGCTACACAAACCACGGGCCGCTTAGGATGAAAACCCTGACCAGCCAGGGAAGAAAAATCTGCCCTACCAAATGGTTATGTCTATGTCCATGCAACTGGGACCTGGGAATTTTGTACCCTCGAGGAGGCAGTTAGTTGATTTTCTCTGGGCAGGAGCCTGGGGGCAAACCACCATGTATGTAGTGTGGACAAGCAGGGGCCTACGAGTAAAACTGGGAGTGAACCACAATGACAGTGTAAATGTATCCTAAGGATGGCACTTGAGAGTTCTACAGAGTATTATTGTAAACAATGAACATGAATCATACATGAACGGTAAACCAGTTTGCCTTCTATTTATTCCTAAGAATTTTACATTTTTTTGCTCCTTGTTACATTTCAAATGTTAGTTTAGCTGTCGGGTTACTTCAGAGATGCCAAAATACAGGGGAGATTTGTGGAAAATATTTCTTTAGTATTCTTCATGGGAAAATTGTGACCAGCTCTAATGTATTTTACTGCAAAAATCACTAACATTTGGATACCTCTATATCCCTTATTTTATTGTAAAACAGTGCTTATCAACACTAACACCTCCAGCTGCTATTAAAAGCTGTCATCCAGCATCAATAATTAATTTTATACATATATATATATATATATGTATATATATATAAATCTTTTTTAACAGTGAGGGTAATGGAGCACTGGCACAGGCTGCCCAGAGAGGTTGTGGAGTCTCCTTCTCTGGAGATCTTCAAAACCCGCTTGCAGTCCTGTGCCACATGCTCTAGGTGACCCTGCGTGTGCAGGGGGGTTGGACTAGATGATCTCTAGAGGTCCCTTCCAACCTTAACACTTCTATGATTCTATGATAATCTTTGCCCAGGCAAGTATTATTTTCTTCCATCCGAAAGGAAGAGGTATTGAGGTCTCCACTGACTCTGCCAGAAATTGTAAATAATGAAGAAGGTGGTTTATGCCCTCTGGAATAAGCAGAATTCCATGGCAGATACGGTGTGTTCATGTGGATATGAAACCTTTATTAGGGATAGTGCTGACTGTGAAAGCTTTATTACATGAATGAGAAGGTGTTTGGGAATACCCAACATAGACTTATCAATGGTAAATCAATCACAAATCACACAGGCAGTCTGAGTGCTCTAGAGATCTCTGGTCCAAACCCTGCTCAAAGCAGGTCAAGGTAGAGCAGGGTGCCTGGGGCCTTCTCCAGATAGGTTTTGAAAATCTTCAAGATGGAGACTCCATAGCCTCTCTGGGTACTTCTTTGATGCTTAGACCCATGGTAAATTTATGTTCTCTTATGTCGAGTGGGAATTTCCTCTGCTTCACCAGCCTGATTGCCTTCTATAAAGGAAGAGCAGTGGTTGTCATCTACCTTGACTTTAACAAAACTATAAGCACCATCTTTCTATGCATTAGTATCTTCACAGATAGGTTAGCAGATTGGTGAAAAAATTGGCTTGTTTGGTGACCTTAAAGAGTAGATAATGGTTCATGACCTGGAGGCTATTACAAGCTGAGTTCTTCAGGGATCTGTTCTGGGATCTATCCTATTTAATATCTTTGCCAGTGATGTGAAAGTGGAGAGAGAACCAAGTCTTATTCCCGAATGAAGGAAGCAGTCAATGAGCTGAAGGACAGGGCTGCCACTCAGATGGACCTAGGTAGGTTGGCGGAATGAGCCAACAGGAACCTCATGAAATTCAGCAAGGGCAAATACAAAGTCCTGAACCTAGGTCAGAACAGCTCCTTTCATCAGTGCAGTCTGGGGTTCAGCTCTGCAGAAAGGGACTTAGGCTGCTGTAGACTAAACACAAGCCAGCAGTGTATCCTGGCAGCAGGGGAGGCTAACTGCCCTGGGCTATAACAACAGGAACAGAACCAGGAGATTGAGGGAAATGATTATCTTCCTCTACATGGTATTTGTTAAGTCCATCTAGAGTACTGCATCCAATTTTGGGCCCAAGTGCAAGAAACATTTTGATAAACCTGAGTGAATCCAGTGTGGGGCCCCCAAGGTAGTTGAGGGCTGAAGCACCTGCCCTATGAGGACAGGCTGAGGGACTGGGACTTGTTCAGTCTGGAGAAGAGATGGCTTTGGGGGAGACCTAAGAGCAGCCTGCCAATGCTTACAAAGAACCAAGCTCTTCACAGTGGTGCACAGTGGGAAGACAAGAGACAATGGGCCCAAATTGAAACAAGAGAGGGTCCAACTGGAGATAAGGAGAAACTTCTGCCCATGGGGCAGTCAAGCAGTGGAGCAAGTTGCCTGGGGAGGTTTTGTAGTCTCCATCTGTGGAGATTTTCAAGATCCAACTGGATAAAATTTCCAGGCAACATGGTCTAAAGTCAAAACTGACCCTGCTTTGAGCAGAACTTTGAACTAGTGACCTCCCGAGGTCCCTTCCAACCTGAAAGATTCTGTCATTTCTTGTTAAGTTGGGAAGGGAGACTTTATACTCAAATTTTTCAACACCTAGAAGGCCTAGTGTGGTCTCACTTAAAGTATCATCTTTACAGTACCATTAAGTGCTCACACACAAAAAAAACGGAAGTCCTGAAGTCTATGGCCTAGTTAGATGAAGCAGACAATACTTCATAGCAAAACATATCTGACCAAGGTATTGGCTGTCATGCAACCGTGACAGATCCTTCCTCCTTCTGCCCAGCTCTGCTGCACAGGAGTACCCTTTGGTCACTGGGTTTTGCTGCTGCCAAACAAATACCTGTTGCCCAGCTGAGACACAGATGAAGTGAGCTCTGAGTGCTCCTGTCTCTCCCAGAAGAACCATGGATGGTTCCTCTTCCTCTTGTCTGAATCAACAGAGTGTGTTAGCTACAAAAAGAACAAGGAAGTATAGAGTTACAACCTGAAGACTAGTTTGTTATTTTATTGCTTGCAATAAAACTTGCAGATTAAACTTGCAGGGGCTTGACTAGAGAATGACCTGGGGAAAAAAAAAAAAGAAATTTCTTCATGCTCATTTCTTCATGCAGTCTGACAGTACTAGACTTAACTTTCAACATAGTAGCGTGGATAAGTGAAATTTCTGGTTACATTGAAGGAAATTATAATGACCTATATTTAAACAGGATAATTATGTATATACTGTGTTAAAGCTATTCCGCATACTGTGGTCTTCCAGGATCTGTTTATGGTTTTAAAGAATATTTCAGAAAACTTATTCAGTGAGACGTGCACAATGAAGCATTGTTACAGTAAGTTGATCTTGTTCCCTACAAAGTCATTTAGAGGAGATTCCCTAGGAAGCCAGACATAAAAGAAAATAAAACTAAAGAAGACAGCTGTTAGCCCCCTCAGTGTCAGAATAAGGCCTCAGCCCTGTGACAACAAGATTGACACAGAAAATCCCCTTGTTTTTCATCAAATTATTGATATTAGCCTTACCAGTTCTTACACTGCTAACTACACAAAAGATTAGCTATTTTTTTATGAACAGCTCATTGTGTCCTAAAGGTTCATTCACGCTAACAAAAACTGAGTTTGAACAAAGAGAAGAAGAAATAAAATAGCAATTCTATTTCCTAAATGTCTGACTCAGTCCTAATCACACAGAGAAGATATTGCAGTTATCCACAGACACATCTAAAACACATAGAGAACAGGGGAGAAAATATTAATGCAAAGTAGCTTCTTTATCATGTTACATCATATTAGGGCTCTAATCCTTGGTCTCTTTATCAGGCTTCTATAATTACATAGAACAGAAAATGAGAAGGTGGAAAACCAAATGAAATCAGTTTTGCTATTTGATCTGCAGTTCGTGTAGGTGTTTGGGGGAAGAAAGTGGAGCACACCAGCTCTTGAACATGGAGCAGCAACACTAATAGTAATTGTGGACTGAGATAAAGCAAAATACTTCATTGCAAGTCTGAGTGAAATTTTGGCAGCACTGAAATTTGGTCCAGACACGGCAACACATCCAAATTTACATTTTCACATCTTGAGGGTGGTAGTCATGGTACATGTTTTGTGACACCCAGGGTCTACCTTGTAGTATCATGGTCCCACTTAATGACCACTATTCAAGTTTTAAATGGGTTATATATATATATAGAAATGATTATGCTTCTGTATGGAAGAGAATAAACTTGAAATTGACAAGGGCTTCTCACTCTTGCATTTCTGTTCAACATGGCTCAGTTGTATCAAATTGAAAATTTGGCATCAGCCTCTCACCTCTGGACTTATCTGTATGGAATTGTAGGGGAAGGCAGTGGGGCATGGAGTAGCAGCTTCTTTTTCCTCACTCCTAGTGCAAACTTTATAGTAACAAATGTCCTTGTTTAATGATCTTTTGAGTCAAATATTAGCCATTTGAAAAGACTTTTTCAGCACAAGACAATTCTTAATAATGGTCTTAGCAAGTACGCTGAGGTTTCTTTGGTGTGGGGAGATCTTGCTGTTTGCGTATACAAGCAAGTATGGCTGGAGCACATGACACTGTGATAACATCTGCAGTTTGTAGAGTGGGAATCTTGGTGAGAAGGTTTCCAATTCTTCTAGAAGATAAATTTCCCTCCATAGCCTTGGGGTTTTGGAGAACAAAATATTCCTGAGAGGATGACTCCTCCACTCCGCAGCTGTGAGAAGGAGAGCTTCTGGCATAGCACTGAAGTTCATCCCTGTTTGTTATCAAAATAGCTGTGGTATGACCCACAAATTGACCATGAAAGGACGAGTCTGTTTGCAAGAACTAGTGCAAAGTGAGTTAATTGCTATTCTTTTGTATATATTAGATCCAAGTCTCCATTGTCCTGCAGAGCCTGCAGCCATTTTACACATAGAAGATCAGCAAGGAGTGGGTGTGCATACACATCTGCTTAAGAAGTTCTACTTTTCCTCTATTAAAATTGTAAAGATACTCAAGATCTTTATAACTGCTCTGCTCTGTTATTCCCTCTTACAAGTTGAAAGATATTTTTAATTATGGTGGCGACATTTTAATAAGATTATGAGTGCCCCAAGCCAATGCAGTGACCCAGTTATTTGACATGCTGTGATGACAAGTATCTGTAATAATGTACAGTCTTGCTAAAGGAAGATTCACATTAATGAGGGGAAATCCTACGTGTCTACAAAGGCCACTGTAGCAACTCTCATTTCACCCTTCATTCCCTTTTCCAGGAAAGAGGCCACAGATGAAACATAAAAGGGATGGGTGTCAATAAAATCATCATGCCCCCTATCCGCATGGTCCAGAGAGAGTTTGCCGTAAAACAGAGCAGCTCCAGTGCCCCAGTGTCAAGCAAGTGTAAAGATCACTTAACAGCTTGCACTGTCCATGTCCCATCTTGCGCTACACATGTGGGCTCATCCGCACTCTAGAATCTAACACCAAATATGAAACTGTCTAAATAATGAGCAAGGAAATATGCTGCCAAGAGGTCTGCATTTATTAAAATAATTCCTGCACACAACTGAACTGAGAGTGTATTGCCTTCATGTCATGTGGTTGACAAGATCTGTGTCCTACTACTATGAAATAGCAAGTCAGAAATAGTTCTGTTTTCACACTATTAAATATTTTTCAATGTGTTAACTTCTGAAGCTTCAGCATATTTCACCTGGTGTTCATGAAATAAAATTGTGAATTTTTGAATGAACAGAAAATAGTGTATCATTAAATACGTGGCCTTGTACTATCACTCTCAGTTGCTCTGCTTGCAATAACATGAAATCAGAAGTTCTGATTTTGTATACTGTGTGCATACTCTGTTCATCATGGCAGGAACATGGTAGGAAAAGGATGTCATATGCTGATTTCCTCCACCTGAAGCGAGAGGGAGGCTTTCTGACATTTTTGTTTGGGTAGTCAGTCAGGTTTGACAACAGTAGAACATCCTTCACCACACCTTTTCCTTTCGAGTTATCTTTGTGCACTTCTAGGATGCGTTTTTTGCTTAATGTAATGATTTTTTTCACTCAAACAGAAATGGGTACCATGATATTCTGGTGTCTAAAACAAGTGGTGTCTAAAAGAGTTGGTTTTCAGGGATCCAGACTGACAGCTCTTAGCGGGCACTGCAGGGCTTGTTTAGTCACAGGCTCACACTGAAGGCACCATGTCCATCACTCCCTGCCCCTCCAAGCCCTCCAAACACTTGTTCAGGAGGCGTATTTGTGTATTAAAATGGTTTGTACTGCAGGGCATGGCAAATTTGCCCACAATTAAATAACAGTTAAGAGCACTTAAGATATCGCTTCAGCATTACAGAGATACTCCGCGAGTGAATTGTCTGAGCCCTCTAGATTTTTTATCTATATTTGTTATGACACTTCAGACCATCTCTGCAGTCACTGTTGCAATTCGTACCATCTAGCAAGCCTCTCTTCCATTAAGAGCAAAGCTCAGACTTCAGACGAACAAATTTTCAAGCATAAACAAGTGCTAATCATTATTTATTTATTTATTTATTTATGCTTCAGTCTGAGTGAAATGAGTAACTGGAAATTCCAAGGATTGACCTTTACTTCCTAAGAAACATGGACTTTGTGGATGCTGCCATTCAATCTTAGCTATCATTTCTCAGGCTGCCATTGCACATACCAGTCACAGTAGAAAGATCCCTGGCTTGCACGTTCAAACCCGTCCTTACTAGCCAAAACTGTGGGAGTTCAACACACAGAAGTCACATTCTGTTTTACCGTGATGACTCAATCTCTTTGTTTGCAATTCATGACCTGATTTTTCCTAAGTAATAACAATGAAAATCAATCACCAAATCACGTTTGGATTTGCACTTTCAATGTGAGATAATCTTTGCTTGTTGACTTGTTTCAACTTCTTCAAATTTATTTTCTTCTTCTCCATACAAGGAGGATAGTAAAGAGAGGATGTCAAGAATTAAGCTCAGAAGATGGGATGTGAAGGAGAGGATGGAAGCTACTGCTAAAGTTAATTAACAAGCTGCTGCTTTAGAAATTCATTTTATAAGATAAAATACAGATGTATTTTAAATACCTGATACAGGGAGGGACAAACTCAGCTTGTTGCATTCATACAAGATAGTTTCATGAACAATTAAAGACCCTCGAGCCAGCAGTCCTTTTGGAAAACAGAGTTTTTATATATGCCATTTGGGGTGGGGAGCAATTGTTAACAAAACCTAACGAGAGATTTTATCTAGCTGAGATGTAAAGGAGCTCCCGTAAAGGAGCTTCCGTCTTTTCTCTAAATGAGAATTTAGGCACAACCACGTCCCATTTGGATCCCTGGAATTACTTTTCTGCTAGTATTCTCTTGATAAATGCAATTCCTAAGGAAGTGAATTTGAGTATGCAGCAGTAGAAGGGACTTCGGTTCTGAGTCGGCTTAGGGAACCAGGAGGGATGTATTACACCTTTAGACTGCATCTTGCTTAAAGAGGGTCTCCTAAGACCCAGATAGTGTTTACAGCTCCATGTCTTATGAGGCAGAACCCCACCTTCAGGTTAAGGGAGTAAGAAATTCCAAACTACTGCATTTTATTCTCTTTTGCATGGTGTATGCTTAGAAAAATAAAGAGAGAGAGACATACTGAGGTTTATGTAGAAACGCTTGCTCTCAGAAACCCTTGGGAAGTCAAGGGAGAGTTAAAAAAAAATATGACTTTAAGTACTTTAGGACTGGGTCTTTCCAAATGTAGTGGAACAAGTCTTACACAGTATTCTCCAGTTATGATATTGATATTTTCCCATATAACTTCACTTTGCTACAAGATAGCTGATTCCCCTCAGAGTAGTACTCATTTACTTTGCTTCAGCAAATAAAAATATTTGTATTCCAATCATTTATGTATGAAAATAGCTCAGAGGGGTGCACTGCGCTATTTTCAGCAGCAATTTAGTCTTATCCTTGCCTGCTAATTTCAGTGGAGCTAATGGTGCAAATGCAACCAGCAGAATCTAGCCTATTTGCTGTTTAAGCACATTTTCTACATGTCCAGGTAAGAGTGACTCACTTAGGCCTCTGGGTGTATCACAAGCATTCAGGCTCCATTACAAGAGAGTCTCACTGGGCTGGCACACTAGTCCGAGCTGAAAGGCAGGGCTGATTGGAGGTGGCTCTAAAACTCAGCAAGATCCTCAAATCAGTGTGATACTCCCAGATTTCAAAATACGTACATGCACAAATAGACAGCTCTCAAAGTGCTCCCGAAGTCCAGAAAAAAAAAAAAAAGAAAAAGCTTCAAGTACTTCTAAACAAAAGTGCCAGCCTTGAGGCATATTCGCCTTTTGTAAAACATGACTTTTAGGTACACTAATAGCAATAACATAATGACCTTCGTAAGTTTCAAAAGTTTTAGACCGACATATATCAAGGCATAAAGTTCAAGTTCCCCTCATTCTGCATCTTGTACTCCACATCTGTGCTTGTTTCCTACCTTTTTACTTCCTCCCTTGTAGCATTAGGAGTATATATTTGCTGTTCTTACTCATCCTCACTGCTTTTCTATTCTGCTCCCTAATAACTCATATATAATATATATATAAAATGTTAAATTATGCAGATAAAATCTTTATTCCAAAAGTACCCCAAATTCACATACACATATATACGCACATATAATGATGCATGCTATATACAATATATAAAATACATTACAATACATAAGTCGCTGTATGACTTCAAAAATAACAGGCAAGTTACATTCTGAGTCTTTGTAGAGGTCTACACGGCTCCAGGCTGTGCCTTTGGGATGCCTTTTGGGATTGAGGAACTTCATGTTTGATTATGACAGCTGCTAAACCCCTACTATGCTGTTCCTATTGCCACTTTCTGCAGCAGGCCAGGTTCTCAGGTAATTTATGTCATGGTACTCCAGCAGTTTCAGTGGCATTAGGTAAAATTGTTCTTATTCAGTTTTCTCTTGGATACTGCTGGAAGTCTTGTCCTTTGGTGTGTTTATTTATTGTTCTTTGGCATTTCTCTCAGATCTTAAACACCAAGAAAATGATAATTACAGGAAAGGCATAAATGGGTCAAAGAATTGACAGATGGTGTGAGCTGCTAGCCATCTCCAACGTACTTGAAGAGCCTATGGCACATGCACTGTCACAGAGCATGACTGTGGGATTAAGTTTAAAAAAAAAAAAAAAAAGTCTTTGAGTCTGCCCATGTCTTCTCTTCTGAGATCATGGACAAGCGGCCAGAAAAGCCACTTGGAGAAGCGTAATTGAGCATAGCTGTGAAATGGATCCAAACTGATCCATGACACTGATGCAGTATTCAATGGCTAACATTGAAGGAACCGTTGGTTGTCTATGGCAAACTGTCAACTTTATTGACACCCTGTGAACGCACCAACGTGCTAAAATGACTTTGTTCTACAATATGGCTTGGACAAAGTGGACGAAACGGAAGTGTTGCTTTCCTGACAAGCACTGCAGCCCTGCTGGGTTTCAGAGTGGGGGCAAGACGGGTGTCGATGGCCAACCAGCCTCGGCCCTGATGCAACTGTGCCCATTTAACTGCCCCTGCCCCTTCCGGGCCGAATGTCCTGCTGGATCCGTGGGAGCCCATCCTGTGTGGGCTGCATAGAGTAGAAGCACAGCCTGCCTACCCTTCTCCTGCCAAGTCTGCCAGGATATCTGAGTGGGCTTCACGTCTGCCACCAAGGACCCTCTCCACACAAAGGAATTCGTGGCAGGCGCCAACTCCCGACGGCGAACGGGAAGTGCCAAGCCGGGCAAGTCGGAAAGCCAGCGTGGGCCTGGAGCTGGGGGCAGGGCTGCCCGTG
>NW_010580627.1:22777-70038 GCF_000705375.1 Tinamus guttatus
AACTACTCCATAGTTTGTATTATTATTATGATTTATTATCTATATATGTTTATATATGAGACTATGCAAAACACTTTATATAATTATTTGCAAAACATTTTATGTGTTTGCAGCTTATTGAATTTCATAGATTTATTTTTAATCAGTGCTGACTTAAATTATAATGCATTCCAAAAAACAAAATGAGTTTTTTTTTTTGCCAGGTGAAGAAACAATTTGTTGTCCCCAGTTTTGCACATATGCTCTATGTGCAGAAGAAAATCCTGTGCATGGTGTGTTTGCAGGATCAGGGCCATAACCTGTGAATTGGTTTTAATAGTTGCATTTAGCCTGATACCTTGTGTGCCAAACTTTAGTGGGAAGTTACTGAACTCAAAAAACTGATGCTTCTTTTTTTTAAAAAAACAGAGAAGACTACTGTAGCTTAGTTTCAAATGCAGTAGGATTCGACTTAGGGTCTAGCCTTGTGACTTTTGGGGCGTATTCTGCCAAACAAGTCTGTGCTGAGCATTGCATTACTCACAGAGCAATGTCAGACGCTCCCTACCCTTAGGGCTCCTAGCGCAAGGTGCTTTTACAACATTCCCAGTTTCTTCTGGCTTGGGAACTCGGAACGAGCTTGGCCCTAGGTGCAGATACACAGCCTGACAGTGAGTCACTCGCTCCAAAACTGCTGATTCATCAGTCAAATATTTATTATGTCTTTGCTATGGAGAGATAAAGCATAGATAGGCTGTGAAAAGAAGAAATGTGAAAATTCTGTAATTTTCAAACTTTTTCAAACTTTGCCTTTTTTTGCAAAAAATTCTCTTGTCAAGTGGCACACTGGACATAAAAAGTGCCCTGGTGAGTAATAAAAATACCAGAAGGCAGAGAGTAAAGAATAATGTGAATTGCCAAATACCTACCATACTAGCAGAGCACGTATTGTATTTGAGTCATCAAAGTCTTCACAATGGATAACGCTGCAACAAGATAGGAAGAAAACCAAATTGCACCTTTCCTAACTCACCTTTTTAAGGGTTGTACCTGTGATACCACTTCCATTTCAAGGTATCCATCTTTGAGAGAATAAAAGCCTCTGTAAAGTGAAGGGTTTTGCCGCATTTCAAGCAAGTCTTCTTGAGAGGAGATATATTTCCTTGATCTTCCTTGCAGGATGGATTCTGTATTCAGTTTCTTCCTCTTTCAGACTTGGAAATTGGAGAGAGAGTGCTGACTATGTAAACACTTGTTGAGCCTATTATAATTACCAAGTACTGCCTTTAAAAATTGTGTCAGTGCTTCTGATGATTAATATTATAAAGCTCACTGAGGAAAATGTCCTGCTCAGGAGTGTGGGAATTTTCTTGGAAAAGGTGTGGCAGGATTCCTTGTGAAATCCTAGTTCCATGGAAGGTAATTGGCCTCAGTAGTTTTCAGATTTCGTCAGTGATTTTTCTTTTCTTTTTTCTTTCCATTTTTCTAATGGCATGAAGAGCCCAGCTGTGCAGGATACAGGGATCTTTTGAGGTGTACTGTCATCATGTCCTAATCTGTCTGTGTCCTCAGAAGACAGGAGGCTGAACTGGGCCTAAATTAATACTAACGAATACAGTAATATATAGAGAGAAACTCTGATCATGACATTCTTGTTTTTTTCTAACAGTTGCATTCACATTTTTGAGGAAAAAAAAAGTTGTTTTATAGTAATTTCTGTTTATACTCTTAAGAATATTGTGACTGGCCACCTTGTATCCATTTATCTCCAAAGAAACTGTATTTGTCATAATCAACCCATATACATACATGTTAAAACTGTTTTATGATACTTGATTTGAGCGCATACGTGCATTTGCAGGGGCACACAAAAACTAGCAGGCAGTGGAGGTTGGTAACGCCAGTGATGGATGCAGTCTTTGTCCTGGGATTTTAGAATCCAGTTCAGGTTTTTCTTTTAACTTCTTTAGCCTGGGCATACCAGGTAATCCCTTGATGAATCCCTGTCTTGTTCAAACAAGTTTGTGTGGGTGAAGGAAGAAAAAAAAAAAAAAAGAGTTTTGTTTTACTCAGCTTCACCCTCGCTGTCGCTGTCGGGTAGGGGAGTTGCTGGATACTTTGCGCCTGCAAAAAAGACTTTTTTTAAAAAGCTTCCTTTAATTCTTAAATGCATTTAATTTTCAAAAGCGTTTTGTGGAGCAACCAGAAATACTTAACATGGATTATTCTTATTTTGCCTGTATTCTCTCAAATGAGATCTTTGGGCCCAGAGGATCCCTTTGGTGCTTTTAGAAGTTTAAAGGGAGCGTGGAGCTGTCGGAAGGCTCCGCGCAGCTGCCAGACCTATTCTGCATGCCCCTGTTCCCTGCCTTTCTAGACACTAACAGCCCCATGGGTAATACAGCAGCTCCTGATGCTGCTGCACTAGCAGAGGCAGGGCTAGAGCAGCCTCCCTGCCACAGAGCTTGACTTTAGCAGCACTGGGCAAATGAAAAAGCAGATTGAAGAAGCTTCTTAACTGCTTGCATATGTCGGTGGCACCAGCAGTCACCCATGGTGTGTTGTGGGGAAGGAGGCACTAACTATGTTTGAAATATTTATCTCAACTCTCATGACTCATAGCCTGGCCTTGAGAGCTTTTCTCAGCCCCGTTTGCAGAAGGCAGGAATAGTTAGTTCTTGTTTCTCTGTAGAGCTGTGCTCACTGATATGACTTACCAGTTAAGTGCAAACCTAGCCCAGAAATTGAGGGTTTACCAGTAAAATCCTGAGTTTAGCTGAGTTGGTGTATTGCAGCAGGAGCATGGTGTCTAAAAAATCCATTTTGCACAAGGCCCGGCTGCAACAGCAGTCCCGGCCTGTCCCCATATTCCTCTGTGAGAACAGGAGCTCGGTGTAGCAAGGTGTTCTGTCCTACGTGGAGCAAGCAAATCCAAATGCGTTCTTCTGTCTTTTGATGTATTCTAATAGTTTTAAAACAAAGGCACTAGTCCCGTTTCTTTTCCTTTGTTCCTTGAACAGTTAACAGCTATTAAATAAAGTTATTTTAACAGTGTCTCTTTGAAATTCATGATTTACCCTCAAAAGTTGCTGTCTGAAATTTTGAGTTTGTAGGTACGAATAGGTAGTTAAGTTCTGAAGCAATCTGGGCTTCTTCAGTCGTCTGCGCTGTTTCTTAGGCTTTGCAAAACCAAAGCAGTACAGCAATTATTCAGGTCCTTGCGAATATGTATATTTATTAGTTGAGTCCATGCACTTGTGTTTTATAAGACCCGACAAAAGGCCCCAGCTCCAGTTCTTTCTGTTTCTGCTCAAATAGCTGGGATGCTTGGATATGCATGCTGTATTTACAGGGATACTTTAAAACAAGTGAAAAACCTGTCCACAGTTTCACTGTGTGTATCTGCAGTCTTTGGTGCAGCAGGATTGTGTTCACCAGTTGAGCTTTAGATATTGCCACAATTAAAAGCGAAATGAAATTAAAAATGAAAATGAAATGAAAACGTCACCATAAGAGCAGTAGTTATTAATTACAATGACCGAACATTACCTGCATTTTACTCTCTTATATAAACAAAATCGAATGAAGCAAGAGACACCCTGACAAAACATCTTCCATGGTAATCCAGTTAGTCAGGTGAGGGTTATTGGGATCCCACGTCTCCCCGAGGGACATAATTTCTGTTAATAGCATCCATGTTACATAGTTCTACTTTGAAAATCCAGGTTCCTTCTTGCCTACACATTATGATGCCACCTACCATGATCACACATTTAAGTTTATTTGGTCCAGTGTATTTTTCTCTATGACAACACATTGTATATGGTTTCCTTTGGCTGTTTCCTTCTGCCTCAAGGCGGGATGTCTGCTTACTGTGCATTGGCCTTTCTGCTTTGATCTACTCATTCACATTAAAGCGTCAGTTAAGAGGAACATTATGCCAAAGCTGAAAGCTTTTGAAACTGCTTATGAGGTGCTTTCCTGTCACATGGATGGAAAACACTAGGTTGCATTCATGTCAGATTGTGCTAGTGCCAACTTCCATGCCAACCAAAATATGTTCAGGTATCATCTTGCTGCAAGTATTTATCTTTAAATTTGGAGATTAATTTATCTTCTTGAGTATATTTACGTACCTAAATCCTCCTCAGGTGTCAAATCTTCGGGTCGCCTTGACCTAGTGGAGCTGTGCCATTGCACACGAGCTCCCGTACTGCCAGCTGCTTTCTCTGGGCATACCCAGTAACGCAGAGCAGCACCGTTTCTAGTTGGCAGGTGGGATGGAAGTCTTCAGGTCACTCACTGTCATCTGCTGCACTTAACAGCCCATTACCCTTTCACCTATTATACACCTCATTATTTTTGTATTGACTGACATGTCCTGTAAACAAGTAGCTTCTAGAATTTTATTTGGAAATCTAATGCAGAGTGCTCTTTGTTTGGGAGCTCTCTGCTCCTACTTGTTCCTGTTACTAAGTCATTTTTGTACGTGTGTATTAAAGAGTCTTCAGTTGTCTGACTTTCATTATTTGGACAATAATGCTGCATGTGGTACTTGAATATAATTGGGCTGAACACAGACTACTTACTTAGAATTCTACTTTTTCTGTCTTATAAATTGGTTTAGTAGTTTGATTTATTTGAAAACAAGAGCCTGAAGAAAAAGTATGCTCTTCATGTCCTAATAAGAGAAAGTTACTGGGATTTTTTTTTATTTCTCTGTTATGTTTTACTAATGGTAATAATTGTGGGTGTAATTAATGTAAATTTTAGATGGAGTCAAGTGATTCTAAGTCCAAACACAACATCTGTGCCTAATGAGAAGGAATGTTTTTGGAAGGGAAGCTGATGGGAAGCCTGGCTTAAATCCGACCCATATTTTATTTTTCACAGTTGTTTTCTTTCAGCTGTTTCCAGGATACACGGGGTGCATAGCGCAGTAGGGCACAACCTTTTTTCAGCTAGAGCATCACAGCACAAGTCAGGAGTTGTTTGTGGACAGCTTGCTTTAAGCCACCCAGTGAATGTCCAGCCCTGGCTCTGTGTCTTTGAGGGTTTATTCGCTGGCATGAACAGGAGCAAGCTGAAAAAGTTTCTAAAACACTTTGTGCTTGTTCAAGGAGCTGATAGGAAAACTGCATAGTACTGAGGCACAAACTTACCTGTGCTACATGAGAGACAGTCTTCTTTTGCACTGCCAACATTCTTGTTACTAAATCTCATTGGAGCCTGTTAAACTGGGTGGAAAGACTTCCACTGAATTTCAAAGACTTGCTGGTTCTGTTGGATTGAACAGGTTTTCATGGTTAGTCTTTTTGAACTTAGTGTTATATTGAAGATTTGGTCTTTCAGTGATTTGTATTGGAAAAGATTACTTCCTGCAAGCATAGCAGCTGGAAAACCAGGCAAGGCTTGGAAGCCCCTTAGTTTCCTACCATCTCTGAGCTGTGTCTTCTTTTAGTTTCACTGGCAAGTGCATCAGTTTAGGAACTGTCTGAGCTTGCTTGGGAGCGATGATCCCGTCAGCTAGGAATGATTGGTAGCTCGAAGCATCTCGCCCACGTTCAGCTAGCAGTGGCACGTTTTGGTGACTGAATCCCAGGATGGGCTGATGCTGAAAAAACGTTTTGATGCTATGGATACAGTAGATTTTGTGTAAATCAGCAGTAATGATGCTGCTACCTTGACTTTTTTCCCTACTAGCATTCTCAATTCCAGGGTTTTACTTGGAGCCTCCAAACTGCCCCTTTTATTTATTTGTCAGAAAACATGTTTTCCCACTCCAACCACTGCATCTATTTTTGTAATGGCTTATTCATCTTGAAATGCCTTTCTAAGACACTGCACTAGCTTCACGTATTTCTGCTAGTAACGGGGCCCTTCATACAGTTGTATAATGTTTGAATGAGCACTATATTAAACTTGCATAGGGACTGCTTTCTTCTTGCACTCCAAGTTAATGACTCTTCTGGTAACGTGTAGGATAACACAGCATATCAGAAAGGCTACCTACTGTATTAATAAAGTGGCTTTAAGAAAGATCTTGAATAATTTATTCCTGCCGTAGTACTTAAGAAGTGTTCTCAGTTGTAAGTTACAAATATCTGCTTTGGAAGGACCCCTTTTTCCTTTACCACATGTTAGTTTCTGCCTTCTGCTTGATCCTGTGGCAAAGTCATTCTAAAGTCTACTGTTACAGAATTATAAAATGGTTATGCTGTTATGGAATCAGCATTAAAACTTTACTGAGAGATTATGCCAGAACGTGCCAGATAAAGAATATTCGTCTCTTTGAAGCCTAACTAGTTTTATTATCTCATTATTCCCTTAGCTGTTGGGAATTTGTATTTCTTATTTCTCTTTGAAATGTGTGATTGGTGTGTACTTACTTCATCATGTTTTTCTCCCCCAACAGTCAAAATGGTACCTGTACAGTTTCCAGACGTCAGAACACCATTCAAGAGCTTTTGCAAAACTGTTCGGATTGCCTGATGCGGGCTGAACTCATAGTGCAACCTGTGAGTGCTTTTTGTTCTGCTTACTCCAAGTGATTATGAATATTAGGGAGCATGAATGCTGCATTGCTATGTGTACTCAGGGGTGTCTGGATCTTCTCCTGCTTTCTTCCCTTCTTGCAATCTGTGTCAGGGAGCTGTGCCTGGAGTGGAATAGCCTCTCCTGTCAGCACTCAGTGCTCAGTAGAACTGATTAAAATGCATCTGATAGGACTTTTTTAGTTAGATTCCTCCTGTCTTTCCCAGGCTTCTAACACATTCCACTGCATCTTTTCATTTTTAGATCAAGGCTATTGTCAGTGCATACAGTTGTTAATAGTGTTATAGCCACGTTCTCTGTTAGTGTATCCTGTAGAATAACGGCATCATTTTCTGAGCTATAATGAACCTGAGCCAGCATAGGAAAGCCTTTGAGTACGTTTATTTCACCAAGTGATTCTAAGGAAGTGTATGAAATCTAGTCAGAATCTCCTTGACTGTTTCATGTTAAATACGTAAGGATCATCTTTACTGAATGCTACAGTAATAAGAGCAAATTGTGTTTGGCAACTGTGTTAAACAGTGGTGCTAAACTCTGTCCTGGCAAATGTGAAATGTCTTTGGTTGCTGCTGAAGTTGGAGGAAGATCAGGCTGGTGAGTGCATCCTGCTAATGAGGCTGTTGAGATCCAAAATCCATTCACGGTCCTTGAAGTAGATATGATTTAATGTATATTTTTGAACCCTCTGCCGACATAGAAGTCCTTCAGGAATGAACTCTGTGGTTAGCAGATTTTTTCCTGTGGAGATGCAGCACGTGTGAGCATGTTTATATAAAACTCAATGCCAGAGTAAATACTGCCTCTTGTTAAGGATTAATATTACTGTAGCGAAGTTAAAAGAATGTAATGTTTTGTCCGAGCTTAGTTCAACAACATGCATTGTGTGTTTTGGTTTTATTTTGCTTTGTTTTATTTTTGAAGGACAAAGTAGTGAGGCAAAAGCAGATCATGTTTGGTTGTGTTTGGTTCAGTGTGACCACATGAGTGAGGGCTGAGATCAAGAAGTCTTGTTTTCCTGCTCAAAGCATCAGGAACATTTGGGTCCCTTGCAAGCAGAGGGAGCATAGAGCATTTGACTAGACTTCAGGAGATGTGTGGCAGGTGTGGCTAGGCATACAGGTGGGTCCAGTCAGAAGGGTACATTCTGTATTTTGTAATGGAAGGTAGTGTCTGTAACTCTACAAGTCCCAGAAAAACTTCTGCAAAAATCGGGAGCAATATCCAGAAACATCCAGAGTGTTCAAGCGTTTGCACGGTAGTTGTTCCGCACATTTGGATATAACTATAATTAGACTACAATTACAGATCTAATTACAACCATGTGAGAAATAAAACAGCTGTTTGCAAATATATACTTTTTTTTTTTTTTTTTTAGAAAAAAAACGATGCCAAGGTTCCATAATTCTTTATGGAAATATTTGGTTTGTATTATGTTTTAATAATTTCCTTGTATATTTTATTCATGATAAGGACTTTAGAATGAGTGGATCCCTTTTTATTTGGTCTACTGCCACTTAAAACATGAAAGAAGATAGCAGCTGCCTAATAGCTGGAACCTATCACACTTCTTAAAAATAATTACTCTTCGTAACGTCTTTACTATAGCTAAGCTGAAGCTTGTGCAAAGAATATTTAATTACATCTCCATTTCTTTCTTTTAGGAATTGAAATATGGGGATGGTGTCCAGATTAGAGGAAACAGAGATCTGGAAGAGTGTTTTGCTCAGGCAAATGACCAAATGGATATCCTGGATGGGCTCATCAGAGAGATGAGGCAGATGGGCCAGCCCTGTGACGCGTATCAGAAAAGGTATGGCCAGGATGGTTTGGGGAAGGGAACGTGCCAAGTAAATTCGGAGTATCTGTAGTGCTCACATTCTCTGATGTTGCAAGATGAGAAAGAGATCAGCAACGTGGAAGTAAACCTGTGTGGCCTTGGCATTCTAACATGGAGAATGGCCTTGTGCTAACATATTTCTTACAGAATTGCATATGTTTGGGTGTTCCCGTGAAGTTTTAGCCGATTTCATTTTCTGTGCCCTAAGCTTTCAGTGTTTCTTTTTGACCACCAAGAGGTGGTCCGGTGGGAGATAATAATTGCATAGTTTCTGTGTATTCTAGGTGTTCTCCTCATAGAAGCTAACTGGTTCCTTCACTTCCAGGCTGCTTCAGCTTCAAGAGCAAATGCGTGCCCTGTATAAAGCCATCAGTGTTCCCCGTGCCCGGAGGGCCAGCTCCAAAGGTGGTGGTTGCTACTCTTCTCAGAGTGGCTCAGGCTGGGATGAGTACACAAAACGTGTCACAAGTGAATGTTTGAACTGGATGAGGCAGCAGAAGGTAAATCTGTCCAAGAGCAGATGTTGCTCATGAATGTCATCTCATATACAGTAATGTTTTGGGTGGCAGTGGAACATTAAAGATAAACGTAGATGTTAATGTTAATATCTTATTCCAGGTTTCTCCCTTTTTTTTTTTTTCTTAGAATTGCAGCATTGTACATGTAGTGAATTTCTATAAAAACGCTAAAAGCATTTGGGGTCTTCTTTTGCAGAGGAAAATGTGTGGAAATAAACGTGACACAGCTCTGTTAACATCAACATGTTTTTGTTAGAGTTTGTAATATTCAATATTTCCTTCCTTCCTTTTACGGGTATTCTTCATGTTTCGTATTTATTTTAACCCTTTACACAGTTAGGACCAGCCTTACAGACTTAAACTTTGTTTAATATTTTGTAGTTGTTCTTCCTCTAATCTGTCTTTATCGCTGTGGGAGCCAGAAGACTGAGTTGATAATTGCAGGACTAGACTCGCAGAAGTCACTGCCTTCATATGAACTTCAGTACTTTCATGTCTATCTGTTACAAGTGCAGAATTAATTTGCCTTCGCAGAGCTGTTGACTGTGTAGCCTAGGGTAGAAAACATATGTTAAAAGCCTGTAGTCTGGTTTTGTGCTGCTGAAATGAAAGCTTGGTGTTTGTGGTTGATCAGGGTTGGGACAGGGTGGTCAGAGATAAAATATGCAGACTTCTGTAATTTGAGATTGCATTATTTTTAATCTCGCTTTATTAGATTGTTGCTTTGTGATCCTGTTGTTATCTGCCTGTGGTGTTTACCAGGTGACTGCTGTGCAAATCAGATGAGGAGGGGACGGCTCTGCACAGCAGCTCCCATATTTTACGTGAGTGCCAGTCAGAGTCTAGTCCTTCCGGGCCCTCCCACACTGTGGCACGTTCTAAAGGACGAAAGCAAAGTGGAGATGATGCACTCTTTGAGTGGTGACTTTTAATGGTGTTGAACAAGAGAGCAGCAGCAGGTATGATTGCTCTGCATGTCCTGTGGGAGAGCAGGCTAATGGTCAAACCTGCCGTGCTTTGAGGAGTGATGTTTGACAGGGCACTGGGCACGTTTCCAGCGCTGAGAGATCCCGAACATGTGGCATCTCCCAAAGAGGCCGCGTGACAGCCTGCCCAGACACCTCTCTCTGATTGTGGGAAGCACAAAGCGAGCCCTTCACAGCAGTGTTCCCACGCAGAGCTCTTGCGAAAGAAAAAGCTCAAGCTCTCTCTTCTGCAGTCCTTAAGGCAAAACTGAGGTGAGGCCAGTGAGCACGTAGCTCCCTGTTGGATTTTTGAAGATTTTAGGGAAAGATTATTTTGAACTTTCCGTTTGGCCTTTTCTCTTGACAGTGCAAACTGTGTCTCATTATCTGCTCGTATGGGAACAAGATAATGCTTCCTGGTGTAATGTGATAAAATGTGGGAGAAAGTTCTGAGCAGCTGTGGTGTTAGGTCTTTGTTTTAGTTTTCTGCCGTGATGGTTTGCTGGCAGCACAATCAGGTGGCAGGAGGGTTGGTCAAATTTCCCTTGTAGGACTAGGGAAGGTGCACTGAAATCCAGACAGCCTTTGTTCATATATTGGCAGTCATCCAAGGTTGTTCCTATTGCTACAGTCTCTTTAGTGTGTATAAATATAATAAGAAAGGTCAAAGTCCTGTAGCTCTTAGGTGACTGAATGCAGAATGGTTTTGCTTGTTGGAGCCTTTTCAACTCTTCCTTTAAACCCCTTTGCTTGAGTGTCATTCATGCTTTATTGATATCTGTTGAGTCATGAAGATTTGGCTCCAGGCTGGTAATTATCAAACTCAGTCGCAGCCCAAGATTAAGATATTTCTTTTTCTGCTGTACTTGTGCATACACAGGCATATATGCAGAGATTGATTGTGGCTGTATCTTCACAGCATAAAACATGATTTGGAATTTGAGCAGTTGAATAATGAATTCAGTGGATTCAGTGAATTATAATATTTGAAGATGATGAAACAACTGTAATCAGGCAGTTTTCAAGTTAGTCATTATCCAGGTGCCTTACTATTTTTTAACGACTGTTCCTGGAGATTTTCTGCAGCATCCCCACATTAAGTGTTACCAAAATGTCAGACAAACAACATGTTCTGTAATAATTTCTTTTTCTGAAGAAATATTTTCATTTGGATGGTCTGCCCTTAACTGAGGTCACTGGAATTATGTAAGTGTAATTAAAATGGAAGTGCAGTGTACTAGTCTAGATAGAGTTTCACTCTGGGTATTTTCACATGAATTGCACGAATAACAAAGTATCGCTGAATCAATTTTTTTTCAGAACCACCAGTGATATAACTATACTGTACAACATAAAAGGACAAAAAGAACATTTTGGCCCAAAGGAAACAAAGATAAAAATACACTGCTAAGTGCACCTTATCTAGTTGATTTTAAGCTATTCAGATATTTCGCCTACTTTGTTTCTTCTACTTTGGGATCCTCTTGCAATGTTTAAGTGATGGCAATTTAAGAGTTTTTTTACTCCTGTTCTGAAATTTACCTCGTTCAGTTTCACCATTTATTGCATAGTCATGGTTTCTTCCGTGCAGTTCCTTGATGCTCTGGTTTAGATAATAATGTCTTGCTGTAGATGAAAAAAACACACACTCTTTTTCTTAGGCTGAAATGGAGCTAGTGAAATGGGGTTTTGATGCAGCATCTATCGAGCAACAAATCAGTGACCATCGGAGAACTCACAATGCCATTGGAGACTATCGCTGGCACCTGGACAAAGTCAAAACAGATCTGGTAATATTTACTGTTGTGCCTTACACCTTGCTTAGTTCAGATGCATAACCTTGGCTTGCCAGTGTTTCTCTGCCATGAGAAATTGTGAATAGCTCATTTTTTCTTCAGAAAACACTGATGTCATGATGACAACTGCTTTCAAAAGTTATACTCATGATTGTTTTGTGTTCCCCTTCTTTCCCAAAAATCTTGAAATGAAAATATAGTGACAAAAGCTGGCAAATAAATCTGGTGACATTTTTCATGGGAAAGATGACTGATTATTCTCGTTTACTGTCAAAGTATTTTAAATCAACAAAGTGAAAGGATAAAGTGATTTCTTAAATACAGCCTTGAGCAATGAGGGGATTTCTGTAAGAAATGCCCAAATTCTGGGCTAAAGTCAGAACTTTTTTCTTGTTTTTGCTTGCTTTCCACTGAGGCTTCTGGTCCCATGTGGGTTTTGTGATTGGATCAAAGAAGCCACTGAAAATGTAGCGGTTAACTCCTTTTGCTATTAACTGTGCAAGGAGGGATAGTAAAGGGAAATCTCACTTTGTTTCCATTCTCCTTGCGCCCACGTAAGCAATTAACAGGAAAGACCTGAATCTGAAGAAATGGGACTTGGCTCTGGAGCTCTGGTCTGTCAGCCAAGCTGAAAAGTGGAAAGGGAGAACATCCCTTCTGTTTGGTCAAGTAGGAAAGGTATCCTTCTAGCCCTGGGGAACAGCTGTTCCAAGGTTGTGGAGGTCTACAGTCACAGAAGCAGAAATAAAAATCAGTCTCTTGCTAAGATCATAGATTATATTACTTCACAATCCCCCAAGCTGAATGTGGGACTAGTTGGTTCCTGCGATTATCGAGGAGTTCAGTACTGAAAAAGATCCAGTTTTAGGGGCTGGTTTGTGATACAGGGGAGGTAGTACAGCCTTCCTTAGGTACTGAATATTGCTGGGGGAGATAAGTTGCTTCAAGCCTTGTTTTTATACTTATCCTCTAAAAGCACAGATCAACTATTTCCTTGTATCGCTTGTGGGCATTTTCAAATTATCAGCTGAAGTATTAACATCATGGTACTAACATTGTAGAAGAAATACATGCAATCAGAAAATTGCAAAAGGTACACTAAATATTTACTGTTTCTGTTTCAGCGTGAGAAGGCTGCAGTTCATCAGCTGGAGGAAGAATATGAAGGGCTGTTGGTGAGCAAAATACATTTTTGTATTTGATAACCTTTGATGAATGCTTTTTTTGCTTTGCTAACACTAATCTCATAGCCAAGGAATATTTCAGGTTTTACTAGAATGATAGTTGCATATTTAAGTAATTCCACTCAACTCAATTGGCAGTGTTTTGTAGTTAATATAAGTTAATATAAGGCTCAACTTGAGTCATGGATTTTAGATGAAGTAAAATTGACTTGTCCTCAAAAGTAAGGTTCTAGTTTGCACCTGAGAAAGGAGATTGGATTAAAAGTAGGACTCTATCTTCTTCATGGTAGTAAATTCAGCAGTGAAGTTAAAGTATATATGAAGCTTAAGAAATCATGCTCAAAGCTGGGATAATATCCAAATTCTTTGTAGGCCTGTGCATTCACATTAGGTCTTTGTGTGAAATGCAGCGAGAATTTTAGACAAATTGTAAACAGACTTAACCCTTAGAAGCCAATCCCTGTGCACGTTTCAACTAACAGGAGGTGTTTCAGATGTGTGGAAAGAAGAAATTTATCACAAAGAGTCTTTTGTGCAAAAGGTGCTACTGCAACATCAAGGATGTACTATCATCAGGAAATGCCAATAAAAGTCAGGTTAAATGATGAATGGTCAGGCAATTCTTGTATTTTTTCCCACTTCGTTTTGCTTCCTGGTTTATGCTATTTATGTTAGAAATGAACTTTCTGAAGGTTCTGACTTTAGGTTCCTGTTGTTTCATAAACCCAGGCGTATTATCCACTGTCCATTGCCAGGTTTTGTAGTGGTATGTTTTTTACTGTTACTCCTAGTTTAAACAAAATTCATATGGTTTCCTTTTGACTTCGCCCTCTCTCCTGCACATGGACTTTGTAGTGTGTATTGCTCTCATTTCTGGAATTCCTTGCAGAAACACTCCTTTGAGAGAATGGATCAGCTCCGTCAGTTCCAGAACCTCATCCAAGCCACTAGCAGAGAGATCATGTGGATCAATGACTGTGAGGAAGAGGAGCTTCTCTACGACTGGAGTGACAGGAATACCGACATTGCCCGGAAACAGGAGGCCTTCTCTGTAAGGGAGCCCAACCTCCCCCTCCTTTCCATGGCCTCCCTTTTAGCATAGTGAGAGAGGACTAGCTCAGAAGGCTGGTCATGGAATGGGTATTTCACTCTCTAAATTTCTGGGGATTTTTATCAAGACTTTTGGACTAAGCACTGTGTGACAACCTTTTAAAATCAAGATTAGATACATATTGAAAGATTTTGCTCTCTCTCAACTGGTTATCGTGGTTCATTTTAAGCTTAGAAACTGACTTTTTTAGTACAATCCATTAATAATCATGCATAGCTTGCTAATACAGCCCTTATATTGGCACATTATGCTAATGGCCTTGAATCAAGCAATTTAACTGTCCCTGTTAGGACTAGATGGGGGATGAGGGTCCTCATATCTGGCCCTGATCTCTGTCACCAGGAAGTAAAGGTATATGAGAGAGAGCTGCTCTCTTCCTCTGACATCTTGCCAGCAACACACTGAGAGTACTGTCACGTATTTTACATGGCTGCTTCCTGTTTTCTGTGAGTACACAGGCAAATTGAGCCTGTATATTCATATAACCCATGTCAATGCCAATGACCAAATTAAAAAAGCAATGACAGTTCACATCATTGTGGAGATAGTTTTTCTTACTTTTTTTGTTCTGGATGTTGCAAGATGCAGTCATATCTGCTTCCATCAATCCTCTGACAGGAAGGGGTATGTTTTGGATGCTCTGTAAGTAGCAAACCTAGAGCTCAAAGTTGGAATGTTTGGACCTCTGCTGCTGTCTTCATATTTAACTTTAGTAAACTACAATTAACATTTAATGTTAGCAGCGATAATTTTACACAATCCTAACTATCTGGGAAGTTTCAGTTAAACCATCCTATGTGATAGACTTTTGAGAATTGTTTGCCGTTGGGCTTTGTTGTTTAGAAACGCATGAGTGAGTTGGAGCTTAAAGAAAAAGAACTCAACAAGCTAAAGCAAGAAAGTGACCAACTGGTGCTCAACCAGCACCCCGCTTCAGACAAAATTGAGGTGAGTTAGATTTCATATGATGTATTTTCTCCCTTCAGTTGTTATCTGAGAAGAGTTCTCAGTAGATGTCTGTAAACATAATGCCACATTTGGACTTGGAGATGGGCATATCTACCAGAAAGCTATGTAGGCTGATCTAATAAATAAATAATATTTGTTTATTGTAAGACCCTTATATTTGTTGTAGGACCTTCTTGTAGAAACCTGGCCACTAGTACTGCAGATTTCTTAAGAGCTCAGGGGAAGTCTGTTATTACTACCAAAACGGATCATAGATGCATATGAAAATTAGTATATGGGCTTATGGAACTGTCTAAATGTGTTTGTATGGCTGTATCTCCTGTGAGTTGGCTGCAGTGCAGCAGAATTAATGGTAGGAGGGCATCCCGTTCCTGTTCCTCTGCTCTCTTAGCAGGCATACTTTCAAGATAGCCACACCCTTTGGTGAGGGTTTATATTTAATCCAAGTGCAAATACTTTCTGCAGCTGAAATTTATAATGCTTTTCTGTAGCTTAGCCAAGATGGTTTTGCTTTCACGGCTTGGTATACATTTACCTTTCAACTACAAAGGCTGCATCAATTTGAAAAATCTCATTTTACTAGATAATGCTGTAATTATAGTTCCACCTATATGTAAAAACTCTGAAATAGAAGGAAGTTAATTGGAAAAAGTATGTTTACCGACTCATCAGGTATCATGTTGTATAAAACACTATTCACAGTTTTCTCTGTTGTCAGTTTCTGCCTTAAAGATCCTTGTAAGCTCCCTCAGTTAAGTAAGAAGTAAAGTAAGAAGTAAAGTAAAACTATACACGAGGACTACGTGAAAAGTTTAAATTTAAAAGCAGTCATAATAAACAATCATGTTTTACAGTGTCTCTTTGAGAAAGAGAACACACAATTTGCAATTGAAATTTTACTTGCACTGCTGCTTGTGCTTTTTACGTTCCTAGTCATCCCCTTTTGTTCATGCACTTCAGGCTTTATGGTGATGAAACAAAATTAAAATTACGAACAAATTTCTTTGCTTCCAAACAAACAGGTTTTTAACTCTCTTCAGTCAGGTAGATATTTAGAAGTCACAGAATTACATGCATGAGTTGCGTTTTTCTGATGTGCATGAATTTGTTGTAGTAGATCTTTCATTTGCATTTATTTGGGGCATAAATAATTGTTCTTCAATCTAGTCATGGGAGAGAGATCCAGGGCAATGATTATGGTTCTTTATTTTGTATTTTTTATTAGGCCTATATGGATACACTACAAACTCAGTGGAGCTGGATTCTTCAGATCACCAAATGCATTGATGTTCATCTGAAAGAGAATGCAGCATACTTTCAGGTGAGTAGTGATGTGGAAAATTCACACTCACTTTTGAATTATACAAGTATTAGACAAATAATTTTTCATAAATTATTACTTCAATCAAAAAACTTCACATGCTGGTGTCATTTACACATTTTGAACATTTTTTTTTAATCACATATTTCAAAAACCTCCATTTCTAGCAATGATGAGTAACAAAAAGAATGTATTTGCTGTTTTCTATGTGCAAGAATTTCCAGAGCTATAGACATATGCTTTGCTCAAGAGTTTTAGAATTTAGTTTACAGATTGTGAGTGTGATTAACATTTCATATTAAATGTTACATTCCTCGTTGCTTTTGTTAAAAAGGTGGATCCCATCACTAGATAAATGAAATTTTTTTTTCTGTACCAGAATCTTCCTAAATTTGTGCACAGTTGTACATAGCGCAGTGTTTTCTTATATTTGTAAATGCTGCCATTCTTCCAGATGTGAGCTGGGATTTCTCGTGAAAGAAATCCACTTGTGTTAGTGAGACTTGCTTGTGAGAGAAGTGTACAGTTAAAATCTCAACTTTTCTTCTGTAGTTTTTTGAAGAGGCCCAAGCCACAGAAAGCTACTTGAAAAACTTACAAGATTCTATCAGGAAGAAGTTCATCTGTGATAAGAGCATGTCACTGCAAACCTTGCTGGAGCAGATCAAGGAATTGGAGGTACTGTTAGACTCAGCTCACAGATGACGTTTTGGCTTCCATGGAAATCAGTTGCCAAATCAGTTGCTCTTCAGATAGCAAATGCAAACACCATTTAACTGTAATGGTTATATCCAGTGCTGTACAGAACTTGCAACTTTAGTGCTATATTAATACCCATTTCTGAGGATAGCCTATAAATGGCTAGGTTTGGGAGCTGTGCTGATGTCTTTTTCAGTCTGAAATGAGCCTGACAAATTCACAAGTTTCTGACATGCTCATGAGTTAAAAAAAGGAAAAAAAAAAGATTAGTTCATGGGTGCAAGGACAGATTTTTCCTGAAAGAATATATTTGTTTAATAAATTATCCATTATGTAATTTTATATCACAATTATCTCTTTGAAAGGTCTTAACTTTTATAGCCAAGTTAACTATTTGCTTATCATGAGTCAGGTCTTCCTATTCTATATGGTATCTACTTGAGGAAAAATGGTCAGTGTTGTTGTAAAAGGGCAATTGATGAAGTCCAGGTTGCAAGTGTAGTTATTAATAGCTTTTGTGGAATGTATACTGTAACAGATTTCACTTATACTTGTGTCTGTTACTTTAGGCACATACTAGATCTAGAAGAAAAACAACACTTTGTTAGAGCTGCAAATATACTTAGTCTGACATTGCTCTGCTCTGTTTTATTTTTTATTTTTAAATGGCTGTTTTACATTATACTCCAAGGACTCACCATACAGGAGCCCAAGGAAATTTGACTTGCAGAGATCTCCAAATATATTCCTTTCTTAATTAAACTTTGGGAACTAGATGTGGTTTCTTTTTAGAATGAAGTTCTAAGATACAGTTAAATCTTTGCAGAATGAACGGGAGAGAATTCTTGAATACAAAAGGCAAGTGCAGAGCCTGGTGAACAAGTCCAAGAAGATTGTGCAGCTGAAACCACGCAACCCAGACTACAGGAGCAACAAACCCATTATCCTCAAGGCTCTGTGTGACTACAAACAGGATCTGGTAGTGTATACCTTTCTGGCTGAGAATGAATATCAGGTTCATTCAGAACATGGCAGATGATTTGGTAAACAAGGTGTTGAACTGATAGGTTTAAGCCCTGTGTCTGTTTTTCCTTAGCATTTTTATTTCTTCAGCAAAAAAGCTCTGACCTTCACTCAATTCTGAATAAACAAGAGAGGTTCTGGTTGGTTAAGTAAGTTTAATCAAAATTCAGCAAATGGCTATTACTAGTCCAGTTTAGATAGTTATAGTTCAAATTAATATAAAAAAACTTTATTGATAATAGGATTAAAATTGTTATACAGACACTTTCTAGCACCTACCCTTTCTTGGTGCTGTGCTCACCCTTTCAGGGTCCATCTGGGTCCTAAGGTCAGTGCTTCGTCTAATGAAGGTGGGAGAATGTGCAACAAGTCTTTGGCACATTGAATTCTCTCCTGGGAGAAGTATGATGGTGGTGGTGGTGGTGGCTTCTTCCCGCTTAGTGCTGAGTGGGCTTGGGTTTATTTGTGTATTTGTTCTTAACAGTCTGCTTAGGTGCTTCTGCTGCTTACGTGCTCTTTCTCCTCACAGGTTCCCAATTACCCGTTTTTTTTGCTGTTCTCTTATCTCTAAAACTGGTTTTCCTAATTCGCAAGGTTTCAATCCTACCGGGACCACTAACTGACCATTGTGATTTGTGTTTACAGCCTGGGACTTCTGCTTTCTGCACTCTTTGTCTATGCTCTTCCTTCCCACATTTTAATTTACGCTTACAGAAGTTCAGCCCACACCGAATAACTATTTGTTATTATTGTAACTCTAACTAAACAAATTTAGGCAACAGTGGCTTGACTGCTTGACAATTGCTATCACAGTTAAACAAACTAATGTCGAGTCAGGCCAAAGTATGCCCCAGCAAGTCCAGAGTCAAAAGCCTGTGGCCTTTTACTAGTAATGCCAAAAATTGTATTTAATGTCTCCACTGGAATGATGCAGAGAGGGACCTTTGTCAGGATAAATGATAGGAGAGTATTTCTGCCCTTGATGCGAGTGGGTTGTACATGTGCACCAAGGCATCTGTGCTGTCAGGATGTCAGAAATTCTGGCTGATGTGGCGGCACGTGCTCTGCAGCACGCTCCCCTTGTCCCTCTGCAAGTATGGATGCAACACTGAGAATCCTTACAACTCCAGATCCCTCTGCAGTGTCTTACTGCTGAAAGTCACTGTGCAGTTTACTCTGGCCATATATCCACACTCAGTTTTTGATACTTGTCACAGCAGGCCCTAGGATCCAATGATCAACTCAACCAGTAACCAGTAACTGCTCAACCAGTAACTTGGTGGCTCCCATTTAGTTTTCCTGGATTTCCTTTGCAAGGAAACCAGATTCAGGAGAAAGGGGCCTGCACTGCCTTTGATCCAACATGGAGCCAGGCTGCACGCCACAACCTAGCAGCTAGGAAGCATTCTCAGTTCTGTAATCTAGATGCTTCTTTGTCCATCTTTCTTAGAAATCCCCCTTCCTTACCTGAAGGAAACATGCTTGTTCTGTGTTTCCCACAGAAAACAGTGCGCAAAGGAGATGAATGCATCCTGAAGGACAACAACGAGCGCAGCAAGTGGCTGGTGACTGGCCCTGGAGGAGTGGATATGCTGGTGCCCTCCGTTAGTCTTATCATCCCTCCCCTCAATCCGTTAGCAGTGGATCTTGCTACCAAGTGAGTTGCCTGGGTTTGTGAAATTACACCTACTACTGAGAGTAGGTAGAAGAGTTCACCGAAAACAGGGGTTATGCAGATGCACTGAATTTGCTTGTAGATGTGAGCTGGTTTTTATGGAGCCAGCTCAGCTTTGCCCTTGTGCCATAGGCATGTCTTGAGTATTTTGAAAGTGTGAGTTTGTGTTGTCTTTTTCTAGCTTGAATTACATGCTTAAAATTACTTTAGGCTATCCTGTGAGAAGAAGAGTTTGAGTTTGCTCTTCACCACTGTAGAAAAGAAATCCTCTTGTTAGCAGTATCACCTATTCTCAAATCCAAAATACTGGAGAAAGTTTAGAATTTCAGTTCTAAATTCTTGGATATACTATTTATTCATTTGAGAGTGATAGATAAAATCATTTGCAGGAGTTTTTCTACATTTTTCTCGTGGAAAACAAGTCTTAACACACTCCTCATCTAGTGGATATTTCTTAGGCTGTTTTGCAGTGGTTACATGTAAGAGACTTAAAAGTTTTGACTAAGATTTTTTTTCCCCATCTCAGGATTGAGCAGTACTATGAAGCTATTCTAGCTCTGTGGAACCAGCTTTATATCAATATGAAGAGCCTGGTATCCTGGCATTATTGCATGATCGACATTGAGAAAATCAGAGCAATGACTATTGCCAAGGTAAAACTAGTCTTAACTGTAGACCAGATCCTGCTGTCCCAAACAGTGCTTGTTGTCTCCAGCTGTATGTTCTCCAAAACTATCACCCTTCCTTTTGCTAGATTGCACAATATTTTATTGAAGGAGATGATAAATACTGTCCCATTTGAACATGGTATGGACTAATTGGAAGATTAGCTGAGGAGATTTATTACATACTCCCTATGGTAGTTCCGACAACACAAGGGCATTGATAGACAAGTTGTAAAATTTTTGCAACAGAAGTGGATTAGTTTGCATGACACTTTGCCCCCTGCCAACCTCCCTTCTTTTAAAGGCAACCTGTAAGATTTGTTCTAAAAAGTGCTTCCTCTGATTTTCTGCAGCTCTATTAGTATGTTCCCTAGTGTTTTACTTGCCATTAACCTTCTCCAGTTGCATCCTTTCTGAACACCTTCTTCCTTATTTCAGCTGAAAACGATGCGTAAGGAGGATTACCAAAAAATAATAACTGACCTGGAGATCCATTATCAAGAATTCCTCAGGAACAGCCAGGGCTCAGAGATGTTTGGTGATGAAGACAAACGAAAGATCCAGACTCAGTTCACTGATGCCCAGAAGCATTACCAAACCTTGATTATACAACTGCCTAATCAACCACGGCAACCACAAATAGGTTTGTTGTACTCCTGCCTTTTGTATTGATTGTCCTTTTTTTGAGTTTCTCTGGGGGGTGTGTGGCTTTCTTATGTAAAAATGTTTTGTGAGTTTAAGCTTTCCTTCTGAAAAAAGAGAAAGAAAAAGAATAAAAATCTCACTGAAATCCATTGACATTGGACTGAGCCTCCTAGAGACCAGAGAGTACTGAAAATACTCCTCAGAAACGTATCCAGGAATAGTAACTGCAGATAGTAGATGAAATGTGACTGTGCACAGGGATTTTATTCTTCCTTCCATTTGTGTGACTCTTAGGGATACTCCTCTGAAGTTCATTCAACTTGCTGAGGAAGGTCATTTAGTCCATTTGATATTTTTTCAGTTATTAGGAAGCAAAGCCTTACTGTTGCATTTCAGGAAGCAAGTCTCTTTTTTTTTGAAAGGAGGATTTAATGACCTAAAACAGCTGCATAAGAACTCATCTCTCAACTGTTTCTACAGTACAAATCAGTATTTAGGACTTTTGCACATTGCATTGGCTTTCCAAATGAAGGAATTGTTTGTTTATTTGATAGTTAATGTTTAGCCAGCAGTTACCTTATAATTTTTACAGTGAAAACATGTAAAAAAAATCTATTTTACAGTGGTCCCAACTGAGGTCTGTCCTGTGAGTTCCTCAAATACTGTCATAGTAAATGACAGAAACCGAGAACACGAGAAGCAGGAGGCCTGGTTACTGATGGAGCTTCAGAAACTTCGACGTCAGATTGAAGCTTGTGAGATTCGGATGGTTCAAAGAGCTCCTCTTGGTGTGGACCAAGGGGCCCTGCATGACTTTTCGGTCAGATTAAAGGATTTAGAGGTAACTGCAGATGTTTTTGATTCATCTTTTCAAACTTAGCATGACTCTGTACTACACACTGCAGTTGTATTCCTGATCAGCTGTGAAAACCCTATTCTTTCCTTTATGTGGTTGATCAGCATGCATCTTTCAATTGGAAGCTAACTGTGATGCTTTTAATTGGAGTTTAGTTCCTCCTTTTGGGGGGCTAAATAGAAAAAGATGACTCTTGGGTACTAGAAGAATTCTATCAGGGTTGGAATGCATAAGATCTAATATCAAGAGGATGTGAGCTTGTGTTAAGTGTCATCCAAGTTAAAACACTGTTAGCATCCTTCCACACAGACCACACTTCACCACCCACCGCTGAAATGCTGTTTGAGATGCAGCATGGATGCGTGTACACTTCTAAGGGCACTGGAGAGAGAAAACTAATAAAAGAGAACAGGTTCAGCATTTGATTCAGTAATTTCCATGGAGAATTCTCAGAGGAGAAGGACCTTGGCACTGCCCCTGTGTGGAGTAGGCAGCTAGCTGACATTGAGGCTGTCTGTGGACTGCTTTCTGTAGAGCTAGTTTCACATGCCTAAGCTCCTAAGCCAGGAGAGCTGCTCAGATAAGAGAGTTACCGCTGTAGACTGTGCACTAGAGAAACCACTAACTTCTAATGTTATCTTGAAGAAAGCAAGCTGAGGCACTGCTTCCAACTTCAATTAGGCTGGTTAGGTAATAGCAGACTATTTGGATAGAGAGACCATTAGTGTATGTGCAGTGGAATGATCTTTCAGACACCAGAAATGTGTAATCAGGCATTCTCTTTCCTTAGGGTGTGCAGAATGACTCTCAAATAATGGCTGAAACCCTCAATAAGCATAAGGACTTGCTGCCTAACTTCAGAGGCTCAGAAAAATATGTGTATTTGCAGTCAGAGATAAATGCCCTATTTCAAAAACTGGAAAATATTAACGGTGTATCTGCCGGCTACTTAGACAGGTAAGAAAATCAAGATTATAGCAATAATTCATTCACTTTCTTCTGCATTTCTTACTCTAGAAGTCTTCCTTTTAATATCAACGGCATTAAAGTACATCTGCTTTTCCACAGATGTTGCTTGTGTAGGTAGAAACATAACCTGCATGAGGTTTTTTTTCTCTTTTCTGAAAGATGATTTAAAAACAAAGTGAGAACCATGAGAATAGCAGATTTTGTCTTCTCTATTCTTTTTCATGATCCACAGTGGATTATAAGCAGCACATTTCCTGCCTCAGTTCTTAATGGATTTGTCTTCTATTGCATTATTTATTGTAGCTTGGATGCACTGAGGTGTCTGCTCCAGGTCATTCTGCAAACAGAAGATGTGATCAGAGTTTTTGAAGTCAGACTGTCTGAGGAGGAGACTGTTCCTTTGGATCTGGACAAAGTGGAGGCTTATCGGGCATGTCTGAAGGTGAGAGGCCATTTCCCAAGGACAAAATTCCTACCTGCTGTTCCTGGTCTACTGAGTTAGGTTGAACCCCTGCAAAATCACAGGAGTTGAAGCGCTGATGCTGTTATATTTTATAACATAGAAGTATAATTGCTTTGCAGGTTATTAGGAGGAATGTAGAGGTTTTCTATTCTTCCATACCCTGGTTGTTGCTGCCCCCACAGCAAAGCTAGCGGAGTAGAAGGTGAAAGCTCTCCATAAGGTTAATGCAAAATTATTATATCACTTACAAAGCTAGATTTGAAGGTAATATCTGAAAAAAAAAGCTTATTGATTACTTGTAATGTCATGTGGTTGTAACAAGTAAATTATAATGTTATTGTGTGTCCTCTTCCTATATTGCATGTCCTCTTCTGAGATATTCTTTATCTGACATTGAGCAGGTCATTTTGTGCACTAAGTGCCTTTGGTGCCATAGATGATCTTAATTCTTTCCTACTCTCAGATGTAATAGGGAAGAGGTGTGCAGATGGCACAAATGGACAACAACCAGGTTATCTTTTTATCATGTTAAGTGAGAGCTGTAGTTTCGGTTCTTGGAAATTGCTTTAGCTGGTGTAAGTTTGAGCAAGACAAAGAGCACTTGAGCATGTTGTCACAGGACAGGGAATGCAAGTGAGAGCTCTGTCTGCCCTGTGTGCATTTTGCAGTAGCCCACAGCATGTGTGTATATGCCCATGTGAACACGCACGAGTATGTACGTGTGCAGAGTAACATCTCTCTGGAAGATGCTTATCAAATTGCAAACAAACCTCCCAAGTAATCAGGATCATATTTTAGATAAAATTAAAAGCTTAATATAACAAACCTGAGGCTTGGTCCTACAGCTGTTGGAGGAAAGTTTTCAACTTCAAGAACATCTTCTAGCCTATTTTTTAAAAAACTAATGTTCATAAGTCTGAGAAACTGAAATATTATCTACAGAATATGAGAGCAAAGAGCTTTAGTTTGGCAGATTACTTAGAAATAAGTCTGACGTTAAATACATTCTTAAGTGTGTGTCTGTTTCTGCAGTATATGCTTCACTTCATGCATATTTAAATCCATCATGTATATTTAAATCCGGTTGATATCAGCGTACATACTTCACTGAAATAGAAAGCAAATGGTTACATCCTAACACATTGGACATTCTGTTGATGGTGAAATTTCAATACCCTCTGAAGAATAAAATATATGATATCATTTGGTTTTCCTTCAGAAAATGAAAGCAGACCTAAACATGAAAAAGTCACTGTTGAATGCCCTGGAAAATGAACTACAGAAAACGCATCAGATCCATGCACAGTCTTGCCAGTCATATGCCCTGTATGATATGGACATTGGAAAGTTTTCTGATAAAGTTACCCAACTAATAGATCGCTGGCAGAGAGCTGAGAAACAGATAGATAACAGGTTAGTATGAATTTGCTGATAGCTTTTTCCTTATTGCTATTGCTACAGAGACTGCCGAATAGTTGATCTAAAAGAATAGCATCACTATAACGTAGCCAGTCACCTAAAAGTGATGGTTCAGAGTTAACTGTAGGTAGCAACTGCAAATAGACTGAACAAGCTTCAGATGAAGTGTGTAAGACTGACCAAGAAAATGTAGTGTTTCATGTAATTAAGGTATTAAGGGTTTTTTTTTTCCTTGTTTAAGCTTATGCTTATTCCTAATTTTTCTAGATCCTGGGATTTGGAAAGGCAGATCAAACAGCTGAAAACGTACAGAGATCTATACCAGGCTCTGAGCAAATGGGTCTGTGATGCCAGGCGCAGGCAGGATTCCATTGAGTCCATGAAACTGGGTGACTGCAACACCGTCATGAGATATCTGCATGAACAGAAGGTATACAACAGCTGAAAGTTGTCCTCGATTAATTGGATTTTAAATTGCTTTAATATTCCGAAAATACCCATATCAGTGCAGTCTGAAATAGTGTGCTGGTTAGAATTATAAAATACACAAGCTACACAAAAAAACACTGCATGTGTAGGAGGCAGGAGAAAGGAAGTATTGTCCTCATTATTTTCTGGATATACTGGTACAGGTGATGGCCTTAGCTCCGCTAGCTCTCACTCTTAGCTCTCACTCCCCGCTTAGCTCTCACTCTGTGACTGGTGCTTTTAAACATCATCTTTGAAGCAGTGAAAGGAACTGCATGATGTAATTTATGGGACAAATCACAGCACAAGAATAAAAATAAGAGGGTAAATCTAAGGTAAAGTCAAGTAACTGTTGTGCCCCAGCTCTGGTGGTTGTTCAGTTGCTAGGCAATTCTTACTCACAAAAATCTCATACACAGACAGTGTGCCTTTTTTAAAGACTGCACAGAGACAGGCCCTTTCAGGTCTTGGCCTCTGGGGTTGCAATGGTCTCACTCAGCAGACACCTTCTGATGGAAACAGTATGTGCAGGAGGAAATGCTGTCAAATTTGATGCCATGATTCACAGCTCGCTTTTTTCTTGACAGAACTTGCACAGTGAAATCTGTGGGAAGCGAGACAAAGTTGAAGAGCTTCTCAAGCATGCAGATCAGTGCTCAGCTGCGATTAAGGTACTTGGATTTCAGTGTTCTTGTAGGACATGCTTTTATTTTTATGGTGGGGTGTATCCCACTGCTTTTGCTGTGCTGATGGTTGAACTGTCAGCTTCCTGTTGTGTGCATGCAGAAATTGTTGCAGTGAAGCACTGGCGTGTATTGAAAGCAATTTGTAAACCTACTATTTGAGGACCACCAGATGATACAAAATATAGCAGTGAGAACTTCTTTTCAAGAGAATCAAAGCCTCCTTTTAGACAGACCAACTCTTTCTGTTTCACATGTTAAAAGGAAGAGCATAGAGGACAGCTTGGTAGCTTAGGAGGTAGGACTATGGGATCTTGGAAGCAAGGCTGGTGCAGATGAACAAGAGGAGTGGCATGCAGGAGCCATGAAAACCAAGAAAATAGGACACAGTTTTGTGGTCTTCGGATTTCTGTGTAGCCTTTATCTCCATTCTTCTCCAGTTCCATCTTATTCTGTGTGACAAAAGATTTCACTATGCCTGGCATGGCATATATAGCACAAAAGAAATATGGATAAAGTTATTTCTGATAGTATTTTGGTTGATAATAGTATCTGAACTAATTGCTCCTGCAAATCCTTCTACCTCTCTATAGCCTTCAGCTAACAAGCATATGTCTCTCTAATTTTGCAGAATATTAATTCTCTCTCTTTCCTTTTATCATTCTTTTTCCATGCACTTGTAGTCGGACTGATGAGCTACTATTTATGACAGGGTCATTAATAGATGTCCAGAGAAAAGCGAGGAAAAATAGGCAGCTTTTTTATAATAAGAGAAACATCCGCATTTGCATTTTAGAAGTCCAGATACCATAGAGATCCCTGGATCCTTGGCAGTTGTTAAATGGGTCTTATTTTGTTTCTATTTTACAGGATTATGAATTACAGGTTGCTTCCTACAGTTCAGGATTAGAAACCTTGCTCAACATACCTATCAAGAAGTGTGTCGTTCAGTCTCCTTCCGTGCTGATTCTGCAAGAGGTATCATTCTTTCCTTCCCCATTATCCTTTTGAATAGATTTATTAATCCGTATGAGGGCTAGCAAGTGATACCCAGCTATATTCTGTCAATTAGTACTGTTATTTGTAAATGTGTACTGAACATGAATTGGTGCAGAATAGTAACTGTGCTGTGAATCACTGTGCTTGGTCTCATTCAGTAGCTTCATGTGCAGAATAACCCTCAGGAATTTACCTCATTCCTGTTCAATATCCATTACATACACATTATGAAAAATTAGAATTCATGCCCCAAATGGATTAGTCACTTTTAACCTGGGAATTAACCACTATTGAAAGTTTAACCTAGGTTACTTCTGACTGTCAGACAGGAAGAACACGATGAACCAGAGAATGAACCCTTGGATTTAACACCACACCTGTTGTGGAAGAAAATAATCTTGAAAAAAAGAAATTGTATATTTATTAGAAGAGAGAATTTGTAATCTTTATGTATCTCTCTATATAACCCTTTATATATCTCTTGAAAATCACGTGAAGCTATCAAGAAGAGAATTTGCTCCTTACCTTTCCAATGACATGTTTTCTCACGTGAAGTGGAATCCTTTAAGTGTGCTGAGACATAAGCATATCAGAGTGTTCATATCTAGCTCTTCAGTAGAGGCTAATAACAATTCCCCTTTTCTTTTTAAGGCTGCTGAGGCTCAGTCTCGCTACATAGAACTTCTCACAAGATCAGGAGATTATTACAAATTCTTAAGTGAAATGTTAAAGAGCATGGAGGATTTGAAGGTAATCTGCTTTTCTTTTTTTCTTTACCTTCTATTTTTGCCACAGGCTAGCAAGCTGTCACAGGTCAAAAACTTTCTGCTCTAGTGCAATGCAAAGTGGTCCACAAAACTAAATCTCGAGCTTACTAAACCAACAGAAGACTCAGTGGTGTCCCATCAGGGAGGTATACAGGCAGTTTCATGCATTTGCTCTCAAAGAATATTGTTTTGCAGTCATCTCTGAGGTGGCGTATGGGGTGGAGAACTTTAGCCAAAAACCAAAAGTATGCAGCCCTGGTCCCTCTCCTCCCATCAGAACCTTGACCTTGGTGAGCATACAGTTATCTGAGTGCTGAATACTTCCTTCTCTTGCTCAAGAAGTCATGTCTCTTCAGGACATGTCTATGATGTTGGCATCCACTATTTCAAGTGGAGCAATTCCTAGTTTGATTCAGCTCAGTGGGAACAGAAAGAGGTTCCTTTCAGAAGTCACATACAGGGCATGTATGTTCAATAGCTGATTGCTGAATTCCTGGTACATCAGATTTTACCATCTTTCCTCCATCAGATATCTCCTTCCTCTGAAAGTCATCCTGTTGATTTCAGAATAGTATCTGACTGAACAAATAAAGATTCTAGAATTTGATAGAATCATAGAATCCTTAAGGTTGGAAGGGACCTTTAGAGATCATGTAATCCAACCCTCCCTGCACATGCAGGGTCACCTAGAGCATATAGGACAGGGTGGCATCCAAGCAAGTTTTGAAGATCTCCACAACCTCTCTGGGCAGCCTGTTCCAGTGCTCTGTCACTCTCACCATTAAGAAATTTTTCCTTAAATTCCTGTGGAACTTTTGGTGCTTCACTTTGTGGCCGTTTCCTCTAGTGCTATCAGTGGCTGCCACTGAAAAGAGGCCAGCACCATCCTCCTCACTCCTTCCCTTGAGGTATACACTTAGGTCAAGGCATTTTGAACTCCCATTGAGGCAGAGAAGAAAATTGTTAGACATGCATCTTACAGGTTGTCAATGTGTATTGTTTTGAACATAAGCATTTTGAAAAAATCAAGGCATTTTGAACTTCCATTGAGGCAGAGAAGAAAATTCTTAGACATGCATCTTACATGTTGTCAATGTGTGTTGTTTTGAACATAAGCATTTTGAAAAAGGTGTCACGAATGCATTTTCTCCTGCTTTCATTTTGCAGATGAAAGCTACCAAAATTGAACTCCTGGAAGAAGAACTCAGGCTTGCCAGGGATTCAAATTCAGAAACAAGCAACAAACATAAATTCCTGGAACAGAATCTGCAGAAGTACCAGCTGGACATTTCTCAGCTAAAAGCAAAGCTGATGAGTCTGGAGGAGATGAAAAGACAAGCTGAGATGGATGGAAATTCTGCTAAGCAAAACCTGGACAAATGCTATGCCCAAATAAAAGATTTAAATGATAGAATAACCAGACTGACTTATGAGATTGAAGATGAGAAAAGAAAAAGGAAGTTGCTGGAGGATAGATATGAGCAGCAGAAGAATGACTATGATCAACTACAGAAAACAAGACAAAACGAGAAAGACAGCCTGGGTTGGCAAAAGTTAGAGTCTGAGAAGGTCATCAAGGAGAAGGAGTACGAGATAGAAAGATTAAGGGTTCTTCTTCAGGACGAAGGCACACGGAAGAGGGAATATGAAAATGAGCTGGCTAAGGTAAGAAACCAGTTTAGCGAGGAGATGAGTAATTTAAAGAACAAGTATGAAACTGAAATTAATATTAAGAAGACCACAATCCAGCAGATAGCTGCACAGAAAGATGATGATGCAAAAGGTCTCAGAGCCCAGGTTGACAGACTGACAAGAGAAAACAGAGACCTTAAGGATGAGATCGTGAGGCTCAATGATGCCATTCTGCAAACAACAGACCAGCGGAGGAGGGCAGAGGAGGATGCCCTTCAGCAAAAGGCTTGCAGTTCTGAGGTGTCGCAGCAAAAGCATCAGTTGGAGCTGGAGCTAAAACAGATCATTCAGCTTCGTGGTGAAGACAACTCGAGGTACAAGCAGGCTCTTGAAGAGGCTGCCTCAACTATCCAGGATAAAACTAAGGAGCTAGAAAGACTAAAGATTCAGCTTCAGGAAGAGGCTAAAAGCCGGTGGGAACTTGAAAATGAATTGGCTAAGGTAAGGAACAGTTATGATGAGGAAATTATTAGTTTAAAGAACAAATATGAAACTGAGATTAATATCACAAAGACCACAATTCACCAGGTCACAATGCAAAAGGAAGAGGACACAAATAATTATAGAACTCAGCTTGATAATGCTATGAGAGAAAATAGGAATTTATGTGAGGAAATTAGGAGACTGAAGAACACAATAAGTCAGACAACAGATAATCTACGCAAAGTAGAGGAAAATGCTCAGCAGCAGAAGGCAGCTGGCTCTGAGCTTTCTCAGAAAAAACAGCAGCTGGAGATCGAACTAAAACAAGTTATTCAGAGACACTCTGATGAAAACATGCGATACAAACAGTCCCTTGATGATGCTTCTAAGACCATTAAGGAAAGGAACAAAGAGATTGAAAGGCTGAGAAAGTTGTTGGATGTGGAAACAAGTCAAAGAAAAGAACTAGAGGATGAGAACAGTCAGTTAAAGAGAGTTCAGTTTGACCTGCAGAAAGCAAACACCAGTGCAACTGAGACAATCAACAAGCTAAGGATCCAAGAGCAGGAACTGGCCAGACTGAAAATTGACTATGAGAGAGTTTCACAGGAGAAAAAAGGAAGAGATCAAGAAAGTGCAAAGTTCCAAAGCACTGTAAAGGACTTGCAGATCCAGAAACATAAGCTGGAGGAAGACATTTGCAGGCAAAATAAAAATTTAATGGAGGAGACATCCAGGAGGAAAAAACTGGAAGAGGAAATAGAAAACATGAGGAGGTCCCTGAGAGAGCAATCAGTTAAAATCACTAATCTTACGCAGCAGATAGAGGAAGTGTCTATTGTAAAGAAAAGAAATGAAGATGATCTTAGACACCAAAGAGAAGTGTTAGATGGTCACGTGAGAGAGAAACAGAGATACATGGAGGAGATAAGAAAATACACATCTGATATTGAGACTTTACGCCGTCAGTTGGTGCAAGAACAAGAGCAATTGAAACAGGCTCACCTGCGATACGAGCACTTACAGAAAACTTCTGAGGAGAAAAGCAAAAACTTGAATGAGTGCAAAATAGAAATTGAAAGGCTTCAGTCTCTCACCGAAAATCTAACCAAGGAACACTTGTTACTAGAGGAAGAGCTGCGAAATGTTAGATTGGAATATGATAACCTCAGAATGGTCAGAAGTGAAGTTGATGAGAAAAATACTACTATTGCTGAACTAAAGAATCAGCTCCAGACGAGCAGCAAGCAAACCCTGGAACTTCAGGGGTTGATTAATGATTTACAGAAAGAAAGGGAAAAATTGAGACAGGAAATTGAAAAATTCCAAAAGCAGGCTCTGGAGGTATTCACACATATTTTGATCCCGACTTTACTGTCTCTCAGATTAATTAATTGCAATGTCCATTTAAATCAACTTAATTCACACCTTGTTATTTTAAGTTCACTGTGCTTGTGACTAATACGCCTTTATGACCTCTCCCCTTGTTCATTTGAAGCCATAGGGCGACTTTTGGCCACTTCCGCAGTCCCTTTACACCCTGGGAGCTGTGCTAGGGAGCCATAACCTGTCTAAGCCATTAAGCTGAGCCTTGCCCTCAGGGTCTGCACCAGTCTCCACCACACCGTCCTAGGGGTAAAGGAGAGTATGTGGTAATGTGGTGTACAGTATGTGGCATACCACTGTGCTTCAGCTGTGCCCTACCAGCTGCGAGCTTCTCAGGACTGTTCCACCAGGATGGCTTACAGTAGTCCTTTGAAGCTGATCTGAGTTGCATCATCAACTAAACCAGCTAAAAGGCCCAGAATCAACAAGCTGTCAAGGTGCTGCTTAGCTGGGTAAACAAGTCTTGGCTACATCTAAGGATTAAAGGTGACATTTTCAGCAGTATGTAAGAGACTTAAAGCCTAAATTTAATTGACGTGATGGGATTTACCATCCTAAATCACTTGCAGATTTTACTATCTGCCCTTATTTCCTCAACTTGAATCTTAGGCAATAGCCCGGAAAAGTAAAAGAATTTTTTTTTGTCTTTCTTCTGCCTAGTTTCTTGTCCGAAGAGCTTTTTCTGTATATACAAGTGAGCATTTATGAAAACATTTCCTTTTCCCTCCACCTTGTACAATTCTTTTTATTTTTCGTTCCAATTCTCAGATACTCTTTTCTTTATTCAGTTTTTCTTTTCTTGATTTTAAAATCTTAATGCTAATTAAAAAATAACAGTAACATTTAACATAATTTGATATCAGTACACATATATATAAATATCTATATACATGCATGTATTGCAAATATTTAAACTTATATTCAATTTAACATGGATGGCACACTTATTTATGTGTGTTCATGTGTATGTAACAGAATCACAGAATCACGGAATGCTTAAGGTTGGAAGGGACCTCTAGAGATCATCTAGTCCAACCCACCTGCTCCAGCAGGGACACCTAACATATATGGAAACATGAAATGAATTAAAAACCTAAAGCAATATAGGTGAAATCTTTTGAGTATCATGTGAAACTAATAGAAAAGGAGAAGAATGAGTTATGTATGTACTTTTTACACATCTATGACCTGTCCTTAACTGACCTAAATTGGCCCAAATCAGTAGGACTATGGCAGTGTGCATCTCCAGGCATTGGATTTTAATGAATCGTGAATGTTTTATGCAGGTGTACAATAAGAAGTATTAAAAAGTTGTCACTGAGTAAATCATCAGCAAATCAAGATTATGGGTAAGAGTATGCAATCTGTGTGGTACTAGGGATACTTTCAGTGAAGGGACATTACAGAAACAGTAATGCCTAGGATGTCTTTCACTGTCATTTTGCTGTGTTAAAAAACAGGCTAAAGAGCAATGTAAGTGGAGAGTGTGACTGTATTTAAAGTGGAGAGTATAACTCTAACTGTTCTCTCTTGGTTTATTTCTTCTTTTAAATTTTAGGCGTCCAATAGGATTCAAGAATCCAAAAATCAATATAGTCACATTATGCAAGAGAGAGAGACCTTGCTGATAAAAATGAGTGCTTTGGAGCAAGACAAGGCAAGGCTGCAGAGATTAGAAGAGGAACTGAACCGTTTGAAAGTTACCCTGGAATCAGAGTGTCGTTTGAAGCAACGTTTGGAAAGTGAGAAACAGCAAATCCTGAATGACCTCAATCAGTGGAAGAGCCAGCACTCCCGAACAGAGGAATCCATTAGAAAGATTCAGTGTGAGAGGGAAAAGAGTGAGAGGGAGAAGAGTGCGCTGAGGAGTGAGATTGAAAGGCTGCAGATGGAGATTAAAAGGATTGAGGAGAGATACAGGTGCAGACTGGAAGAGACTGCTGTCAAGAGCCAGTCAGAGTTGGAGTCTGAGCGTCTCAGGCTACAGAGAGAGATTGAGAAACTCAAGCAGCGCCCATATGGGTCCCACCGGTCTACGCAGACTGAAGAAGACTTTTGTATTGATGCCTCCAAGTTGCTGTTCAGTGGGCTTCGGAAGAAAATTACTGCAATGCAGCTGTACGAGTGCCAGCTGATAGACAAACTTACGCTGGATAAACTGCTGAAGGGGCAGAGGTCGGTGGAAGAGGTTGCTGCTGACATTGAACCCTATCTCAAAGGAGCAGGTGCTATTGCAGGGGTGTCTCTCTCACCCAGACAGAAGTACTCATTCGTTGAAGCCAAACGGAATCAGCTTATTACACCAGAAAATGCAGTCCTCCTTTTAGAAGCCCAGGCAGCAACAGGAGGTGTGATAGATCCACACCGAAATGAGATATTAACAGTCGATAGTGCTATTGCCAGAGATCTCATTGACTTTGATGACAGAGAACAAATTTATACAGCAGAAAAGGCTATAACAGGATTCAAAGACCCCTTCTCGGGAAAAACTGTCCCAGTGTCTGAAGCCATCAAGAAAAACCTGGTTGACAGAGAAACTGGGATTCGCTTACTTGAAGCTCAGCTGGCTGTAGGAGGGATTGTTGATCCTGTCAACAGTGTTTTCCTTCCCAAGGACATAGCTTTATCCCGTGGGTTGATTGACAAAGACCTGTATAGGATCCTGAGCAACTGCCAAAGTTCTACAAAGAACTTCATTGATCCCACTACCAAAAAGGCTGTCACTTACATACAGCTGAAAGAAAAATGCAGGATTGAGCCACACACTGGTTTGCTCCTCCTCCCAGTGCAGAAGAGAAGTATGTCATTCCAGGGGATCAGGCAGCCTGTCTCAGCTGATGCACTCTTTGAAGCTGGAATTATTAAGGAATCAACAAGGAATGACTTGGAAAGAGGTGCAATTACAGTGGAAGAAGTGAGTGAAAGAATTATTGATTTCCTTCAGGGCTCCAGCTGTATTGCTGGTATCTACAATGAAGCTACTAAAGAGAAGCTTGGCATTTACCAGGCAATGAAGATAGGTTTGGTTAGGCCAGGGACAGCCCTTGAACTCCTGGAAGCCCAGGCAGCCACAGGGTTCATAGTGGATCCCGTCAGCAATGCGAGGTTGCCTGTTGAAGAAGCTTACAAAAGAGGCCTTGTTGGAATTGAATTTAAAGAGAAGCTTCTCTCTGCTGAAAGAGCTGTCACTGGGTACAAAGACCCAGAAACTGGGAACATCATTTCTCTGTTTCAAGCAATGAATAAAGAGCTCATTGAGAGAGGCCATGGCATTCGTTTGCTAGAGGCCCAAATTGCTACTGGAGGAATCATTGACCCCAAGGAAAGCTACCGCTTGCCAGTAGAGACAGCCTACAAGCGTGGCTACTTCAACGAGGAGCTCAACCAAATTCTCAGTGATCCAAGCGATGACACCAAAGGGTTTTTTGATCCCAATACAGAGGAGAACTTAACCTACTTGCAGCTGAAAGATAGGTGCATAAAGGATGAAGCAACAGGGCTCTGCCTCCTGCCCCTTAGAGAAAAGAAGAAGGTGGTGCACACTTCACAGAAGAACACCCTAAGGAAACGCCGGGTTGTCATTGTGGATCCGGAAACAAACAGGGAGATGTCAGTGCAGGAGGCATACAGCAAAGGCCTCATAGATTATGATACCTATACAGAACTAGCTGAACAGGAATGTGAGTGGGAAGAAATAACTATTACAGGATCAGATGGCAGCAGTAGAGTAGTTCTTGTCGACAGAAAAACAGGTAGCCAGTATGACATACAAGATGCTATCGATAAAGGTCTGGTTGAGAGGAAGTTTTTTGACCAGTACCGTTCTGGCAGTCTAAGTCTTACACAGTTTGCAGACATGATTTCCTGCCGCAATGGCACCGATGAAGTGTTTCGGCATGAGTCGGTAACTCGGTCGCCCACGGTGCTGAGTGTCAGGAGTTCCTCCTCGCTGATACGGAGTGGTTCTTTCTCAGAGACCCCGGAGGAGTGCAGTCCTATTGCAGCCATATTTGACACAGAAAACTTGGAGAAAATCTCAATTTCCGAAGCTATTCAACGGGGCATTGTGGATAGCATCACCGGGCAACGGTTGCTTGAAGCCCAGGCTTGCACAGGGGGTATAATATGCCCTACGACAGGCCAGAGGCTTTCGCTTCAGGAAGCTGTCAGTCAGGGCATCATCGATCAGGATATGGCCACACGGCTCAAACCAGCCCAGAAGGCCTACCTAGGATTTGAAGGCATAAAGGGTGGACGCAAGAGAATGTCAGCAGCTGAAGCGGTGAAAGAAAAATGGCTGCCTTATGAGGCTGGGCAGCGGTTCCTTGAGTTCCAGTACCTCACTGGAGGCCTTGTGGACCCAGAAGTGCGTGGAAGAATAAGCACTGAAGAAGCCATTAGGAATGGATTGATTGACGGTCGAGCTGCTCAGAAATTGCAAGACACCAGCAGCTATCCCAAAATTCTGACCTGCCCCAAGACCAAGCTGAAAATATCCTACAAAGATGCAATGAATCGGTCAATGGTGGAGGATATCACTGGGCTCAAACTCTTGGAAGCAGCCTCTGTTTCGTCTAAAGGCATATCCAGCCCCTATAATGTCTCCTCAGCACCCGGTTCGCGTTCTGGCTCTCGCTCTGGCTCACGTTCAGGCTCACGCAGTGGATCTAGAAGAGGAAGTTTTGATGCATCAGCAACATCTTCATATTCTTACTCATACTCGACCTTCAGCAGTGGGTCTATTGGGCGCTAGTAATAAGCAAGGGAATGCATCTGCATTTGGTATCATTTGGGTTAGTCTGTATCCCTTTTCCTAAGACAACAACAAAACAACCCAAAGCAAGACCCAAACCAACCTTGTTTGTGGTCCTGTTTTTATTTACTCATGCAAAGTCACTTTACCGGGAAAAAAAAAATGTATGGCCAAAACAAATCTCTTTTGGGTGTGTTTAACTTCTGTTAAAAAAAAAAGTTGTAAAATGCTTGAATCCAAATTTGTGTGCTAAAGATTATTTGACACAAAGGATCTTATTTGAGAATTTTAAGTTGCCCTTTTAGTATTTGGATTTTTTAGTTGGTGGTCTTCTGTATATTTTAAACATTCTGCCATTTGCCTTCTGTTATCTGTAACTGTCAACCCATAAGGTGATATCTGAAGTTTGAAAGTCTTGCAGTAGTTATTTTTTTCCATCTAGGCCTTTTCAGTATGTTACTAAGAAGAAAAAACAATGTGGACAGAAAATATATTTTCTACTGGTTTGGAATCTATAATGTGTCGTGAAAGGGTCTGTCTTCTTCCAGAGATACTCTGCTTTTCTATGTTTGGCTATCCATTTTCTTAAGTATAGCTTGATGGATATTATTAGCTGGGCTTTTGTTTTACTACTACTACATGTATTTTCTACTATTTTGCTTAATTTCCATGTAACAAAACAAAAAACTAACTGCACCAAGTTGGCTATTCTGGGCAATAAACTTTTAAAGTTTTAAAATATTTGTTATGTGCTTATTAAATTGACTATGGACACTCTTGGACCTGAGTGTTAGAGAAAGAACAATTATGTTAAAGTAGTACCTACTAGTTTTGTCATAAAAAGCATTATATAAGCCCACTGCTTTTCATGGTCCAACATGTTTATGAATATGGACACTCAGTTCTGCATTTTCTATAGAAGCACAAAGAGCATCCATTCATTAAACTTTAGAAGCAGAAAGCCACTTTGCAGAGTTGCTTGCAGCTGTGACAGTGACCAGAAGCACATTTCTTCTGCTCGTGATCCAGCCTGTGGTCTCTGCACTTACAGGAGACTGAGTCAGATTCTTCCTTACGTGTTAATTTAACTTTGATCAACTGAGCAGAACTGAGACATCATGCCTGGGCTTGGCCGGAGTGATGAGAGAGGAGGATCTTTCAAAAGCCACTCATGTTTCGCAGTGTCCATCTTCCTTGGTGGCTGCATAGGCAGTGGTGAGCCTGCTGGCCCCTTTTGTCTGGACCAGTACAGACCAGTACTTGGTGGCCACAGGATTACAGGATACAAGCATGGTCTGAAGCCGCTTCAGCCCCCATGAACGTTCCTCAGGCAGAGCAAAAGGTGCTTTGTAGAGAGGGAGGGAGACTCCCCTTCTCTCCCCTTCACGGCACAGTGCAGATACGGCTGGTAGGAATTGTGCTACTAGCAGTGTGGTGGCTTACAAGAATTAGTCTGGTTAGGGGTATCTGCAGGGTCAGAGCTTCAATGAAAAGCTAATAGGACCATTTCCGTACCCAAAATAAATTATTCCTGTAAGTACTTGAAAGTGTTGCCAGAGGCACATACCTGCTTTTAGCCATATGCCAGGTAAGAACTCCACCTGTCTTGAATTTTATCATTAGCTACAGGTAAAAGAAGCTAATAGACACAAATGTTAAGCACTGTTCCCATGCTGTCTAATTCCAGCAGCTGAACTGCAACTTCTAAACTACAGCTTGAGAGCTTCCTACAGCTGTAGTTGATTAGCTGTACTGCAGGAAGATCCAGTTTCTGAATAGCTTTTTGACTGCTAGGGAGAAGCAGCTATGTAAAAATTACTACTTATTTATGAGCTGTTTCAGTAGTGTTAAGTGGCTGCTAAGTTCATTATTGAATAAAATTCTGCTATTGGGTTCAATCTTAAAGTTTGAATAGACAGGGGACACCTCATGCTCATTGTGGCACACCTGTGTCCCTGCTGTGCATGGGGTATGGGGTAACTGTCCCCCCAGTTTGCATGAGGTATCCCTGGTGTCTGTGGGCTGTTCAAAGCTCCATCTCCACATGTTACCTCGTACTGCAGGATCAATTGGCACATGTTGTTTTCTCAAAGAATTAATGGTGACACTGCTTTCTGCATGCACACTCCTGCAGCAGGCAGTTGTATGGCAAGAGCCTCCAGAGTGGCCTGAAAGGGCCAGAAGTTGTTGAGCAGAAGGGTTGCCCAAGACCTGAAGGACAGATGAAGGAGGCTGTTGATAACTCAGGCATGCTAAAGAGAGAAACAGGAGTTTTTCTCTGTAATAAAACAAAGCTGAGGAAGAGACTAAGTGAGAACCTCTTTCCTGGAGCTGGAGCTAAAGCAACTGCAACCTAGTGCAGTGCTGAGCAAGCACAGGCACAGCAGGTAAAGGTACCCGCTGGGGAGGGTGCTGAGGTGCTGAGGGAGGCAGGTGTGAGTCCCATGCTCCTAGGCTAGGAGAGCAGTACCTGGGATTTGAAGAGTTTGTAGGGTGGTCTGGTGGGGCTTGGAGGTGAGCACCCTACCCCTGCTTGGGATGGGATGTTCATAGACTGTGGAGCTCTTTTGTAAGAAATGTGAGAAGAACTTCATCTTTGTAAGAAAAAGACAACTCTGAACAATATCTACCTTTGAAAGGATAATTCCTTTGGTATTGGAAACTTGAAGTAAAATTGATCTAGTTGGTGCCTGTCAGCACTTCCGTCTGCAGGAGGAGTGCTGGCTTAAGTATGTCTCTGAGCAGCCCTGTGGTTTGGAAAAAACCCTCTGCATTTGTTGTCCCCTGCTTCCTCCTGTGCTTTGGGCAGGTCACACTGACCCTATTCAATGGCAAACTGTGAAAAAGCCCTTCACATGCGGAGCTTCTATGGCTGGATAAGGCCAACTCCTTAAAAATTTGTCTTTACTCTGAAAGAAGTTTCAACATATTTCTAAGAGTTTCTTCTTTGAGGTAATTGTTTTAGCGTTGAGAATTTGGCCCTCTGCTTGAGCCAGTGGCTGGGAAAGCACTGCTACTCTGGATCCAAAGTATGTAGAGCACCATATGGCTTGCACACCAGTGCTCAAGCCAGGGTTTTGTGGCTCAAGCGCACAGTTTGGAGAAAATCAGTAATGCTAGCAAATGGTGAGGAATAAGGGGTTATAGGAATCAATGGAGTGAAGCAACGGAGGATTGCATCCCGTCTTCCCATTGAAATGAGAGGCATGCAGCAGGTACTAACTGAGCTGTCTCCAGAGGAGTGTGGAGAAGAGTTATGAAGCAGCCGGGCAATGTGAGCCAGTGTGGGGAGTTAGGAGTCCTGCCTCTGTCCCTTGTTTTTGATCCCAGACTTGCACAGCAGCTTGAGAAAAGCCCATAGGAAGCAGCAGAGCTCTTGCATCCTCTTTGTTTCTGGCCTTTCTGCAGAGGCTACTAAGCAAAGGCATGGATTAGTGCCAAATCTAAGGCAGACCTGTGATATACCCATCACCCTGTGGGGAAAACTGGATTTTGATTAAACCAACTGTTCTGAAAGACCCCTCAAGCATCCCTGGTGCCCAGTGTTCCCCAGTTCCAGTTGAGCTTGAATGAGGCAAGCCATGACCATCATTCACACAGTAAGAGCCAGGTTGCTTTTGCAGTGTGTTTCTTAGGGACTGAGTTACAAGTGCACCATCCTACAGATCTAAGCAACACAGGCTTAAGAAACACAGTTAAGAAATGGCAACCCTAAGAAAAGCAACCTGAGCTCCCAAGAAGGTCTGCGAAATAGCACTATGAAGGAGGAGATAAGACGAGACATACTCCTGGTCCAGGTGGTCCTGCAGGTTCGGGGGCTGCCTCTTCTGTCTCTTCAGTGGGGTCAGGGAAACTTCTGGGTCCAGGTATTGCAGGAATGGCTCTTCCACCCTTTGGACCAGCTGCCCCGGGGGGGCTGCCTCCTCCTTTCTGTCAGGGGACGTTTGAAGGGAAAAACAGCAATGAAAATGAGAATAAAGACCCCTTCTTGCTTTTATTACTTGTCCACCTTCCCTGTCCACCTCCTTGTCTGCACATACCTGTGATAAATGTCAGCTCCAAGATTTCTGGACAAATGAGTTTTATATCTCAGTGTCATTATTTGCTCTAAATTTTCTCTGCTGATGCTTGCATAATGCAGTTAAGGAAAGCTGGATGGCAGATGAGAGAGCTGGTCGGCTTTGTTTGTTGTACAGTGACTTATTTGGGGAGAGATTTTGCTACAGAGATATGTCCTCATGATTCTCTATGGGTTCAAGCTATGTGGCCTCTCTAACTCTCGAGGGCCAGATTTTCTCAGGCAGGTGATGCATCTCAGGCATATAGATATACTTACCCAGAACTTAATAGAATGTCAGGCTTTTGCCTGCTTTGAGTGCCTGCTTTGACTGTCTAACCAGAGCCACTGCTCTCCCCACCCAGCAAGTTTTGATTACGGGATCAAACACTCACACCACCTTGTGCTTTCAGAATACTTCCTCATTCAAAAGTAATCATATATATGCACAGATCAAGACAGTTTGAGAGGAACTGGGTTAGAGGAACAAGTCTCTGGCTGGAACAACGACTGACTGTGGGTCTCCAAAACACTATTTTGCCTTTTGTCCTCACCTGAGATCGAGGGATTTCCTTGCCCTCCTTCTTGGTCCCTGGGGGCTTACCCTTGTTACTGTAGCAACAGACCTTGGGATATTGATTTACTTTTGACTCAGTGGAAACAAATGTTTTCCCTTGAAAATGCTAAGCTAGACAAGAGTTGTAGTTGTTACAGGCTGGGGGTTGTTGCATGCAAAGCTGTGCAATGCCCCCCTAGTAAGGGAGGCATGGCCAGCATATGCAGAGCCAGAGACTCCATGCTTTTTCTCATGCTATCTGTAGCTAAGACTGAACGCACAACGGTACTGGGAATTCTGGATGGGACAAAAATATACACGAGCTCCTACACCCTGCTTACTGGATGTGTGTTCATCCCTGGCTAAAAGCTTTCCATAGCAATAGGGAATAGGGCTGGAAATGGTATTTTTCTCCCCAGGCTTTTGTCCTGTTGCAATGGGCATCATGATTAAAAAAAAAAAAAATCATTGTCCATTGTCAAAAAAAAAAACCCTTGTCCTTTGTCTCCTCTGTACCTGTCATCAGCCTGTCACAGAGCAATCAGAAATAGTAAAAACTGGGTTTACAAGGATCAGAAATTACCAGTTACTTGGACTTCAAAGACCACAGCTCCACCTTTGATCCAGCATCCCCTTGTCTCCTTTTCTTACAGTATCACCCTGTAAAAGAGGGAGTCCAGCTCAATGATCTTGCCCATTCTCTTCATATAGAATTTTATTGCCTGGATCAGAAGGAACAGAAAATATGAGCCTTCAAGCCCAGCTGTGTGTGAGTGTTACCAGTGCTGCATTAGGAGGAGTCCTGGGGAAGAATCTGATACTGCACTGGAAGACGTTTTTCTAGTGGTTTCCATACGAAGGGAGGCTGGGGATCATTCCTCCCATGGGCCTTACTGATCTGCTCTGTGGTCTACGGGAGGTCACCAAAACACAGTCTGACATTTTCCTTGTCCCTAAAACAGGAACCAATTTTATAGAAGGATGTATGAAATAAACCTCCAGGGAGCATCACCCTCATCTTCCTGCAAAGAGGCTTGAAAACTTCTGGGATCATTCATTTCTGGGAAAGGATACTTAACAGTAGTAAACTTTAATCCAATTTTGCTACATACAATTAAGGTTAATCTTGGAGTTTTAACTTGTCACAGCATATGGAAACTTGTTTTTAGTTCAGGAAAAAAAACCTAAAAACTGTATTTCTAGCTCATTTTTACAACAGGTCTGAGTGGCAGGAAAAGGGAAGCTTAGAAAAAAAAAGGAATATCCAAGAATATTATTGGATTATGTATGTGGGAATGTGGGAAGTCTCTCAGTGAGAAAGAGAGAGAGAGAGAGAGAGAGAGAAAGAAAAAAGAAAGAAAAAGAGAAAGAAAGGCTTTAGAAATCATCTGGTGTTCTTTAGCTACTGTTAAAATTTTGGCCAAGTTTTTAGCTGTAAATTCATGTGTACTGATGGAAGGCAAAGCCCTGGCAGACACTGTCTTTTCCTATTGTGTGAGTCTTTTTTTTCCTTTTTTTTCTTTCTTTTTTTTTTTTCCTGTCCCCTGTGTCCCTATAACTGTGAGTGCTAAAACTGTGATTTCATGCACTAACCCCAGTGTTACTACTTTTGGTTGCATGGATCATGTCAGGGACCCTAGCGACTGAAAACTGGCTTCATAACCATCCTAAAATAAACCTTACTTGCATCTTTTCCTGGACTGCCTTCCATTCCTCGGATTTCCACATACCTTCCATCTCCCTAGAAAAAAACAGAGCACTAGATAAGTATTTCTTGGCTGTTAAAAAGGCATTTTGTGGACAGAATTGGGGAACAGGAACTGCTTGAAAACTGAAGGTTTACACCCCATGTTCCATCTGCATGCTTTTGGGTAGCCATCTTCAGACAAAAGAGCTTAACTTTGATTTTAGACCCTTTAGAAAGGTAAAGAACTGTCTCTTCAGGTTTTCAGCTCACTGCGGAGAGGAGAGGAGAGAAGTTTTGAAATTTTTTTAAAAAGTTCTATTTGTTGTTGCAGAAATTTCTGCCACCATTGCCAGAAATGTGATGTAGGATTAAACTCAAACCAGACATTGTTTCATATCTTAGCCCCATCATTTCCAGTCTCTCCTACAATTCCTGGATATCCCTAGGTAAAAGTAAAATTAAAGGACTGGTGCTATAATTAAGTTGCCTGAAGCCATCCTTGAATGGTATATACAGTGTATAACATGGTATAACATCAAAAAGGCAGGGATTCTTTGAATGCCAAGCATTAGAATATTGCCTTTGTCAAATCATTATCTTATCAGTCTTAGATCTCAGAATGGTTATTCTGCAAAGAGTGTGTCCTTTGTAGTCTGTTCCAGTGCAAGTCCATCAGCTAAAGCTATAATGTAGTTTGATAGATGCATCAAATTTATGAGACTCTTCCACAGCTCCTTGCAGGATTAGAACATAAAAACTGGATGACAGAAAAGAGTACACCTAGGGATGTGTCCTCAGGCCATTACATTAAGAGGAATAACATTTTGAAACTATCTAAGCTATACATTTACTCAGACTTGTTACTTCTATCCAAGATATGGCAGGAAAAAAATGATTGTGATAGTTCTCCATTTACAGCTGAACAAGAGTCTTGATACTGTTACCTGTGACTCTGAGGTACAATCCTGGAGAAAAGGATCTGAAGAATAAAATCTCAGGCCTTCACTTTGTTATTAATACCTTATCAAGAATGTATTTAAAACAAACAGGCAAACAAATCAGAGAACAAATGGGAGAGACAACAATACAAACATAGGCATAAGTCATTTTTATAGAAAAGAAGATATGCTGCTATTTGAGATATAAAATTTGTTATGAATAAGGACATCAAAATTTATCATCACAATTAAATGCCCATTTGGAGTGAAATGTTGCTTTTGACAATACTCACTTTGCTGGATCTGAGTTTCTTATGAACAAAGCAACAAGATCAAGTTGCAGAAATACAAATTGTAATTAGGATGGCATTCCACACCTTCTCCACTTGGCAGATGAACAACCACCTTCCCCATTCCTATCGACGTCATACTGGAATGCAACAACAGCTATTACTTTTGACATTAAAGTTAGTAGGATACAAGCAATGATCCTCACCCAACTGCTTCTAGCAAACATGTCCTTTGAATGTCAATGTCATTTGAATCCCACTGAGTCTGAGAGAACCTGTCAAATATAAAGAATGAATAGTAATGGTAACTGTTTAGTAGTGACATCACAGGTAAGATAGAGTAATTTTCAAGCTGACATTATGGTATCATAATTAGTCATGAAATATGAGTAATTTTCACAGCTGTGATGAACACAGCTGTGTAAAAGGTAATTGTGCAACACTTGGTGCCCATTGGTTATACTGGTCTGCCATAGCTCATATGTTCTACATGCTTATATGATTGGTGAATTCTATGTATGTGAATATTATGTATATAAATACTATGTTAGTCTTAAAGCAGTTGTTGTGGGGAAATTAAATAAGAAAAGAAAACATCTATTTTAAACCTTAATGATCTTCTTGAATTTCACTGCAAGGCAATGTCTGCGTTAGCAGTTGTGAATGTTCAGTGTTCAGTCAAAGTACCAGACTTTCCTTCTTAGTACCAACAACTAGGTATTATAATTGGTTAAAATCTGTTTGCTAAACACAGAAGAAATTCAGGATGAAAAGCTGTCCAGATAAACATCAGTGTAAATGTTAGAGTGGCTGGGAATGTGAGTGCAAAAATCAGTGATTTCTTTTTTTTTTTTAAACTCAACACTTACTGGAGTTAGTCTGAGTCCAAATGTGAGATGCTGTCTTTTATCGTGGAAAAAAAGTTAGAGCATAATGAATAGAAACACACTTATACATCAGCTGCTTAAAAATGAAATAAGTATTATTTGCTATTCCTATGTGTTACTAAATAGTTATAATCTCTACAATAACTAGATGCTCCCCCTGTCCCTCTTTCATCCCTTGGATGAAGGGGAAAAAACCTTTCTGGTGACCAAGACATGGTTGTGAGGAAAAACTGAGCAGTCTTTACTTCCACTGATTTCACTCAAACATAAACATGCTTCAGGCACACTGTGTGAGTCTCATATAGAAGAATGGTCTCATGGTCAGTAATCTTCATTTTAATGGCTTGGGACACCAAATATCAGTATCTTTTGATGGGTCACTGTAATGTGATAATGCACTGTATGTCACAGAGAGTGAGGTCAAGACCTTAGGGCAGAGCTGTTTATGGGTGTTGTGTGAATAGGTTTCAAGCTACTAATATTTTACTGCCTTTGATTTGTATGCACCTTCCCCAACCCAGTGCACATCATTGTTGATAGATGCTAACATGCCTGTAAATAATTGCTTGCTATTAAGCTACCGTCAAGAAGGGAAAATCTTAAAGACTAGAATAGATGTCTCTCCTCCAAAATTTAGACTTGCAATGACCCTAGAGCTGAAACTTGCACACAAATTCCAATGCTAGCACAAATCAGAGTTACTACACTTATTTATTATCTTAGTCAAATTAAGGGGAATAAGAAGTACTTTGATTTGCTGCCATAAGGAGAGAGGCTGTGCTTCCTGAAGATCAGGGATGAAGTTCTGTCTCCACTCAAAGAACAGGGATCTGACTACTGATCCCAGTAGGACCGGTTTTTCTGCCTTAGTCTTTTAATACTTTGAATCAAACTTTCCTTTTTAAGCAAATGGGTAATATTACATTTTTGAAAATTCCTAATGCTTCATCATCTGTTACAAGCTTGCTTTACATCAATCAGTAATTGTCTGTCCTCCTTAAGTGTGTACAGGAAAATTGACTTAACTTGGGTCTCTAAGATCACTGCTGCAATCTGCTAGGGTCTCCATGTATCCCAAGCCAGTGCACTTGAGGGGAAGGGAAGAAACAGGCAACAGGAAATACCAATTAATATAGTATAGCTGAGCTAAACTTGGCACATACAAACAGTAATTGATATAGGGTACCCTTTCCCCACGTGTTCCAAGCAGGAGAAAATATGTGTTTCTAATTTCCTTATTTACTGATCACCTCCTTCTCTTCCTATAAGGATGAAAAGAGATGAAGGGAAGAACAACAGCAAAAATTAGGCAAATATATTTAATTAAAATCTCAGGAAAAGAAACCACAGGGTTGTATTATTTGCAGTCAGTGAGCTCATCACTCCAGGAACTTCACAGCAGGAACTTCACTCCACTGCTGCCTTGTTTTGATCTATATAAAGTTCAAGCTGTTGCACATCAACCTTCAGGGTAAATAAACAGAGATACAGGTTCTAGAATTCCAGCTCCAGTTTATTTGCTCGCCTGTTCAGATACCACTGCCAGTATGTCTGAGCTCTTACCAAACATAGGACCAAGTGTAACAATTCATTCTCAGTTTGTAGGAGGAAGCACTTGGTAGGTTTTTGGATTTGTCTCTGCATGGGACAAAGCGGTTTTCTGCTGCTGTGATGCTTGCATCTGAAGAGCTTGTTGCAGGAATGTTAATCCTCAAGGCAATATATTTTGCAATTAGCTTGGAGAGTGTTAAGGTCTGAAGCGATGTCAGGAGGGAGATGGTTTCTAGAATTTCATTGCCACTAAAGTCCTGTATTTAGCTTCTTGGGATTTGGAGGGCGCTGTAGTTTTCCAGTGGTGGCAGGTCAGGGCCATGGAGGGACAGCAAATGCCTTGAGGGTTGTTTTGATTCTCACAGATTATTTTGGCTATGGAACAGAGACTTGTTCTGTACTCTGTTTTGGAGGAACCAAAGAAGAGCACAGAGTACTCTGCTTTTTTTGTTAAGTAGAAAGTTGAAAACTTTTGAGCAGACACTGCTAGCTATTGAGGGAAACATCCTCTGCCTCTGAAATAAAACAAACCTTGTTCCTGGGGCCCAAATTCAGATCGATAACTACAGATCTGCTTCTAGCAGACTATTTCTGAATTTTCTGCTGATCTCAGTGGAGTTGAATTGATTTACAAAGGGTATGATAAAAGTTTTAATGAATACTTTGGGAGTCAATTATGCTTGGGTTCACTGCCATAGAAAACAAAGGTGATAACAGAGGCTTGTAGAAGTGTAGTGTAGAAGCCCAAATGTTTACCGGTGTCACTGTGTACCTGATTTCTCCTCTGATTTGCATACTTGGCCATAGCTGATATACCGTCAGGTCACTCCTGGAACAATGTGGGCTCCAAAAACATTGGCTACATTGAGCTGTTGCAATAGATCAGTGACTGAAGTGGAAAAGGAATTTAAAACAAACAAAAAACACAGAACTGGAAGAGATTTAACATAGAAGGGAAAACAGGTCACTTATTTGAAAAATCTGGATAGAAAGCTACCTCCAAGACAGCATACAGATTATAAGGTGAAGGTCAATTGGTCTCAGCTGTGAAGAATGACAAAGAGTGAGGAGTGAGGAAACATAAGGCATCAGAATTTTTTTTTTTTAAAAAAAACAATTTAACTTTATGTGAAAATAAATGAACCTGATAACATGAAATTTTGAAGCAGAAATACTGTAATTCTTCAGTGTGAAATAAAACTATGTAACAAGCCTAACTATTTTCTTTGGTTAAATTTCCAGTTGGACTTAATTGAATTAAAGATCTAATCTCAAAAAGATAAAGAACGAGCCTAAAATACAATCCAAATAAATAAAACAATCTTTGTCTTATTTATCTATATATACTCTCAGTCCAGGAAAACTCAGATTTGAATGTGTTACTGCATTCACCTGTCACAGTATTCAGTATGGTATTGATGAAAAAATTAAGAATAAGTATGCACACACCAGCTCCTTGAAGACTTGGTTTTAAT
>NW_010580628.1:0-39856 GCF_000705375.1 Tinamus guttatus
GAGTAGCTAGCCAGGGGCTGCTGTGCTATGCCTTTTCTCAATGCCATGGAGCCGCGGTTCAACCACCTCTCAAACTGCTGCCTGGAGGAAGCCGCCTGTCGTTCAGTGCGCAGTGTCCTGCCAGCGCCCCTCGGATTTCCCTGAGCAGGTCACTGCAGCGGGAAGAATCTGCTGGATCACCAAATCACACGCATAGTAGAGAAGAATGTTTCTTAAAAAGAATGTTGCACTAATATGTGCCCTCTGCAAATGCCACACTGATGCCTGGCCTGGTGACACGGGACATCTACTGAGTTTTACTTCTACATCATGAGATATCTGCAGACGGTCAGATAGGCCGGTACCATTTATGATGCAGCTGCTTAAGATGTTACTGTTGGAAGAGAACTCCAGAAAAATGCATGTAAAAGTGCACAGTTAATCATATGAACTGCTCCTTTTTTATAGAAACCTCCCAGTTTCCACAAAGACGTTCTGGCGGGTTTGGGTGCGGTTGGATTGCTTTTTTTCAAAATCACCTGAAGCCCTAGCTATTCTGGTATGAGCTTACCAGGAGTTCTTCCAAAACCGAAATATCTACTTTGGCTTCCCAAGGAAGGAAGATGTTCACAAACTGGCTATTATCTTTGCACATCTCCAGGGTATATATGTTCATGCACTGGAAGCCCCACAGTGCCTTATGGAGCTGTTTGTTAGCTGTGTCCGACACCATTTACTATATATATATATGTGTGTGTGTGTGTGTGCATATATGTATATATATACACATATATATCTATGACAGCCAAGCATGTATTACATAGAAATAAATTATCTGTAATATAGTATGCAAACAGACTCCTCCCAAAGAGCGGTGCTGAAATACTTTGCACATTAAAAACAGCATGAGAGTCAATGGAATCCTGCAATGTCCTAAAACACATTTTCATGCGAGCAAGTAAGTGGAGTTAATTTTTTAAATAATCATAATAATAATAAAGTGTTTATGCATGTCACTTCTTCCATCCAAGCATCTTAAGCGTATCTCGTAGGCTTTGATCCTCTTTTTGCTTCTCGCACTGGAGGGGAAAAAAAAGTGAAACAAGGGATGGTCAGAACAATCCTCCAGCTCTCACTAGAAATGACCAGCATCATTCTGTGAAAGCGCGTGAGACATTCAAAGCACTCTGACAGCTCAGAATAGCAAATTTCATTGCTATCCATGCAAAGAGGCTGCACCCCCATTTTTCCTCTCTGAAGTTTCCAGCTACTTCGAGGCTCAGTAGTTTGAGGTATTTTTTCCTTTTCAACTTCAGAGGAAATTTTCATGTCTTCTGTGCACAAATCTGTCTCCTTCTCAACAATCTCTGGGATAGGTTTCTGCAATGTGAATCAACTTTGCAGCAAAATTTCACAGCGATTTGGACCGGAAGTGACGGATTCCTGATATTCTATTGAAAGTTCGCCAGAAGTTGAACTAGATGTACAAAGGGCCAAGAAGAATGAAAAGTGTTTAAAGTTTGGCTGTTTGTCCGGCCAAAGTGATCTGCAGTCAGCCCACCAAGGCTTTCAGAACTGAGCTGTCTCTTTAAGCTCAGCTCTGGGAAATTAGCCAACTTGTTTCTGTTGTAGTGAGTGGAAAGAGGATGAGGAAAATAATCTGCAATATTCAGAAAGGCAAATAACAACGGTCTTGTGATTTAAGTAAACCTGCACTCTTCGTGCAGCCTCCAGTTCCACGTTAGGTACTCTGTCCTGGGAGATGGCACTCATTGCCAACTCGTATATCTTTTGGTCTAGAGAACTGCGTTTCAAAGGAGGTATGTGTTTAAATACATGTGGGAGAACCAGGCTGGTGCAATGCTGGAGACACTATCTCTGTGGTTCTGTGATATTTGAGAAATCAGAGCTCACTAATTCAGGGTGCCCACTTTGCTTTTATGCGTATCCACACATTGCTGTATACAATGCACACATGTATATAGGAGCTGCTTTTTTCCTTTCGTTTTTTAACTTCTTCCTTTCTACTTTTGCACTGCTAGTCTGTTGTATGAAAACAGCAATGGTGGGGCCAGTGCCCAGTTGCAATCAGTCTTAGCTTAACTAAAGCAAACAGTGGCATTTCACTGGACTTGGGATCTCAGCCGAAAACCCAGTGAAAGGAGATGTTATTACTCATTTCAGCCAAAGCTATCATTCTCTTTTCTCAGGAATCTCTGTTTGAGAACTGTAGATTTGTAGCTGTCTCTACAGGACCATTTTGAGCATATTAATATTTTTCTCTCTTGAGTTTTCATTTGATTTGGAGAATGGCATGCTGTAGAGAACAGATTTGGAGCAAGAATAAAGATTTCCCAAATTCATGATGACTGCATTTGGTTTGGGGTCAGTCATTTTGTGTACAGGGGCCAACAGGAAGCGGTCTGAATTTAGCCAAAGCTGGGAAGGAAAGGAGTCTTCTGCCTCAGGTCTTTGGTTTACAATTGCTGCTTGAACTTCCTGAAATCCAAAAGCAAATCTCAAATTAATCATCTGCTAACTGTCATAGCTCCCACAGAGTTTCATTTCCAAATGACCACAAAGAGAGGCTTCGCATCTGATGCATTTGTATTAAAATCAGGATACAAAGACATAATGAATCTCAAAGCATTTTGTGCTGCTCAAAATTTCCTACTAATATTTCACACTGGTAGTCCCCACTGTAACCTGTAAAGCCTTCTGTGGAAGACATGAGTCCCACCACCCACAGGAGCAAGAACAGAAAAATTCAAAAGAAGATGCCCAAGCTGCAACTACATCTGGGACATGTCTACTACAGCGATGAAACTGATGCCAGCTTTACTGCATTGGCTTCTGCATTAATGACTTATCACCATAGATGGGTATGGAAAAGTTACCTCCTTTTGCATTTAGGAGCATCACAGGGACTTCTCTGTGGTCATAGGTGGATCTCACTGACTTCTCTCTAAGATCAACAGCTGGCAGAGGTGAACTGAAATATATGTTTGTGCAATGAGATGGTACTGATTGATGTAATTAATTATTTGTTGCAGAACTGCTTGGTGCTCACCAAGAAAAGGAGGAGGAAAGAAAGGATTTTGCCATTCATAACAAGTTTAGAGTTGTCAGAGGGTAAACCTTAGAGTGTTCTGTTTCTTAAACAGTTAAAAAAATAAAAGGAAACAGAGAATCGTCCTCACCTCTGCTCTTTGTGAAACTCTCAGCTCTCTCTGTTTGTACACACTTAGTCACTGCTGACAAAAGATAATTTTTCATGACAGTACTATTATCCACTATTGACTAATTGAATATTACAGAAAAGGCCAAATGTGGCAGGTCTAAAATAAGGAAATGCCATTCTTGAATTCATTATTTCTTTGGCAAAGATGCAGAGAGCTTGGTATTCATTTTTCCTTAAATTTAATTTGGCTTAAAAACATAAGGCTTTTTGCTTTCGGTTGGATCAACAGGATCAGGGCATTCTTCCATTTCCATCCTTTCAGACGGATCTTGGTCTGCAAAATTCCCTTTTATAATCACACAAAAAACCTTCCAGTCGCTAGACTTTGTTTTGGAGGTAGAATAAATGATTGTGATCCAGCTAAGTCATAAATCTAAGGATGGAGAAGATCACTAGGTTAAAGTATCATTTTTCTCACAGGCAGGTTACAGTGTGAGAACACGCTATTTATGAGTTGCTAAATCTTGAAGCAGTGCACTGGTACATGTTTATTTTAAGCACTGTACAAACACCAGCTAGCTGTGTTTTCTGCAGCCCTGCAGAGCAAGCATGACCACTTGCATTTTTGAAGAGAAGGAAAGTTAAGCACCAAGAAAACAAACAGGAAACAGCACTTTCTGGGAACGTTTTTTAGGAACTAGAACAGAAGATCACAGCAGAAACAGCCGCAGTGATTTAAGACATGCTGTTGTCCCCTCAGCGGGGGAAGGTCTCACAAGCTCCCTCTCTCACAAGCCACAGACTCAGATTTATGCCATCTGGGGCAGCTCACCTGGTGGTGGGGAAGAGGGAATCTAGCTGATTTTGCATTGAAGTGGGTGAGGAACTTGTACCACTCCCTGAGAAGGCGAGCCTTTCTGCACAGAGAGGAGACACAGTTGCAGCAGGAGGTACTAAGCTCTCCAGCTAGATGTGCTTGCCATGGCTGTCTTACTGTGGCCTGAGCTGGGGCAGATTTTCCTGCCCAGAGAGGTACTCGAGGCCAATGATGTTACTGTCCCGCTACAGAAGACTTTCTGACCCCGCTTCTCTGGTAGAGTGGTTCACGTCACCTGAATGATGAGTAGCAGTAGCTGATGTTGTGTTAGCAGAAAAGTCAAGAGGGCAAACCTGTAAGTTTTGTGTCTTTGCATTATAGGGGCTTAATGCAAAGAATAGAAACAGCAGCAAGATGGAGCAAGGGGCTGGGGCTTCAGACATCTATGCTGAGTCTTGCTGATCTATTAGAAGATGCCTTAGCTAATCTTTCTCAAATCACTGGGTCAAATTCTGAAATAGGTGTCTAATACTTGTTTATTTTTACAGGAGTGAGAGAAGCACTTACTTATATATATATTAAGGGTCTGGATTTCAGTTTCCCTTCTGCAAAACAATGGTTATAATAATACTTTCTTTGGCTGACTTGTCTGTTTAGATCATGTTAGTTGCTCTACAGACATAACCAGGGGACAACTCTCCCTTTAAGTGCAGAAGGAATAGTAACAAATCCCAAATCCACCGCAGTTGGTAAATGTCTTCCCTAGCCTGGATCATGCCCCATGTGGCGAAGATAATTTTCAGCTAGTATTTCCAATTGTTGAATTTGTTTGTGAGAGTTCTGTGGAAAGGAGCCATGAAAGAGGGACCTGCACAGATGCAAAGAAGTGTTTTGACTTCCTCTCCCCTTTTTCTCTTTAATTAGGAACTATTTCCATATTCTGCTTTGGCAAAATTTGCTGAGTTTTAATTATAGTACTGAGAACATGTTTTGGATTTCCAAAATGCCAACTGACAGACTTGCAAACTGTCATAAAAGGAACTTCGTATTATCAAGCTAGTGGATAAAGTTATTAAAATACTGCTGACCATATAAGGCAGATTGGATTCAAAACTGAGCTGGTCTCTCTCAGTCAATATGAGTTAACGGATTCCATGCAGTAAGTTCCAAGTCTGCAACACTTTATTCTCCTGCTCCGATTAACGTCTTGGATCCATATAACTCTCACATTTAATTGAACTCTTCTCAGTTAAAAACACATCTTTAATCAAGTGTTGGTCAGCCACAGTTAACAAAATCAGATGTTCTAATGAAAGAAAGAAGTTGTACGTATTGCCAGCAGAGCTCACACAAAGCACACGGAAAAAAAAAATAAGGAAAGTTGACGGTGGAAAAGTTTCTGTTTTTTCTCTTTAATCACCCCTCCTCTTTCCAGCTGATATTTTCTAACTCAGTTGAAGCTGCCAAATCACAGATGGTTGCGGGGCCTTTGTGAACCACAATAAAACAAGGAAGCTAGTTTTTGTAGGAGAGACTGGAACAGTAACAAGTGAGAATGACCTGATTATTCAAGCATGGTCAGACATTCTGCCAAACACCATCTTCTGATATTTGCCGAGTGATTTATATACCAATTCTGTGCAGAATGCTGCATAAAAAAAAAAAAAAGCTGCATCTCCTTTTTTTCTCCTCCGGTGACTCTAGTAACTGTTTGGTGCTTTAAACCGCCTCACCTACAAACTTAGCTGTGCCAAATGCCCCAAGCAGTTTACAGGAAGAAGCAGTGCAAATATGACAATGTTTGTTCACATAGTCATAAGTATAGAAGTTTTGCTGCAAATACTTTTAATTCCTACACAACCAATATTCAACTCTGTTTAAGGTGTGAGATTGCATGTTGGGACATGTAGTTTTGGAGCTGTATTTCTCTCCTGAAGATAAGTAAAGAGACAGTTGACAATAATTGGCTCCTATTTTTGCTAGCTTTTCTGATGCTTTGTTATTGAAGGTCAAGATGAGGGAAAAAACACATGGATGTAGGTCTGGTCACTGAAGATTAAAGACTGTGGAAGGGGGATAATGGTACTGAGTCCCAGACAAGACCCACTGACACTATAATCACCCTCCTTTTGCTTCGTGGTACTGGCGCTGGTGTTAGACCAGTAGGCAGGAACGTTGCTGCTACAGTAGCAGCCCAGCTAGACCTCGGCTGAGGTCAGCACTTTCATATATTTTGGGAGGAAGAAAAAAGGACCAAGGAGTGAGAAACTGAGCTAATTTGCTCTGAAGAGAATGTCTCAGTCCCCTGATCTGCTCTCAGGGCTGCTTGTATTCGTGCGCTTCCTCAGCTTTGAAGGATAGGTCCTCCCGGATTTTTTGGACGGAGTGCAGTGCTGTTGTTCCCACTTTATAGCCATGTTTTAAAGGCACTGAAGTGTGTGATTGTGGAGACTTCTCATGGGATTTAGGTTTCCAAACCACATTTCAGCGTATGGCCTCCTATTGCCTCTCCTCCTGCCTTGCAACTGCTTGGTAGAGAAGGGAATTGAACTTGCGCCTCTGACATCCATGGTGCCTCAGGGCATGGCCACGAAACACCACAGGGTCACTCCTGGGCTCTGAAAGATGATGTTTAGAGGCTCCAGATGATACTCACTTGCAGCCAGGGAAATTGCTGTGTCTATTTATTGCTCATGTAGTTAGAAAACATGCATACAAAAGAACCAGCCTTCCTTTTAGAAACCTGTCATTTTGTTTTGTATAGCAGTGGGCAGCAAATGCTAATGAAAGGCTGAAAACCATCACACAGACTAAATGACATGTCTCCTGCGGCCAAATTTAACTCACATTGAAGGCCAAGGGCATTTTGCCAATGGCTGGTAGAAATGCTACAAATTCCTCAGGGGCAGACGAGCAGTAAAAGTATGGGGAAAATCTAGCTGAAAGCTACTCTTCAAATACATATATAAAATGGAGATTATATGCCTATATAGTAGTCCTGCTCATAAGTAATTCACTGTCTGGGCTGGGCCTGCACAGCTTGCTCTGCTGAAAGGAGCCTCCGTTTGCTGCCTGCACAAGCAGGGCACCACTTCAACCTCTCAGGGACGGAGCAGGTCTCTCCTCTGAAACACACTTTTAGCAAGTTTTTGTGGCACATGCTCATTTGAAGTTGCTGATTCTCTCCTTTTGTATAGTATCACCCAGTTCACCCTTTAAAGAAGGTGAGAAACCCAACATGCAGACGCAGTACACAGAAACCAGTTGCTCAGGTCTCAATCCTGTTTAGTGTTTCTGATTCCTAGCTTGATCTAAAGATGTGTTTTAGGTGGATAATTCTGCTCCAGTGAGGGAAATGTTTTCTTAGATTATAAGAAGGCATTTAGTGTTTAGAAAATTAAGGTTTACGAAAACAAGCTGAATTCAAAGAAAAGATGCCCTTTAAAATAGAGTAGAAAAAGTAAAACAAAAGGGTAATCACATGCTGGGTAATAGTTTGAAAACATCTGAATATCATAGAACTGTATTTTCATATGTAAAATATAAATCTGGTGTGGGATCTTCTGGCGGCACCAGGGGAGATGTGGGCTGCATAACTCCAGACACATATAAACACATGTTGATCAGAACTTGTGGCCGTGAACAGTACACAGAATCAACTGGAAGAAATGGGTAGAGAAAAAGTTGCTTTGTCCTTGTGCTAAATGTTCTTACTGTAGACAGAGTTCAGTGGAAGCTATCTCTGGAAATAATGTAACAAAAATATGTATAACTGCTGCATCTCCAAATACTCTAGTGCAACTTATCTCATCAAGTGGAGTCTTATGCCTTCCATTTCTTAGGATTATGCAGACGAATATTGAGACACCTTAATGCGAAATGAGATAAATCTACCAAATGAGCTCATAGGCTCGACAAGTTGAAGAGATCAGCAATAAGTCATTTCTGAGTGACTAGGTCAAGGCAGAGGTACTAACTATAGTCTGGTATGTACTGAGAATATCAGGTGTTGCCACCTCCTAACATTGTGTGTTGACATATTCACCCTGGTGATGCTATTTACATAGCTGTGGACATGCTGTCCCTATGGGCTTCAGGGCTGCCTTGGGAACTGGATAGTGTTGCCAGGAATGGAGGAGGATGATGATGATGATGTCATCAGCTGCCAATGATTTTCACATTTGGAATACCTGATGTGTTTTGTTAGATCCCCAAAGCATGGGACAAGCAAGGATTTGCTAATGTGAATTCCCATTTCATGACAAAACCCACTGAACATCCCCAATGGAAGTACAACTTGGCACATGTTGAGCGCTAACAAGACTTTGCAAAATGGAGAGAAAACAGTCTTCTGCTTCAGAGAGGGGCAGCAGCAAAATGTCAGTCTAATTCAGGCCTCCAACAATGCACAGTTTCCCTGGAATTTGGGCTCCAGATGTTAGGAAGATCCCAGGACGGAGTCATGGCTCATACTCCCAATGGTCAAGAAGCACAGGCTAATAGTATGCCAGTGTCTTATTTCTCAAAGAGAAAGGTATTGTGGATTAAGCCTGCTAACAATGTGCAAGATCCTGGCTTCTGGTGATTGTAACTCACTGAAAGCAAAGGCTCTCATCATCAATAGATAACAGTATTCAAAAGAGAAAGGACACTTTTTTTCTTGAGGCTACTTCATACTTCGGTCAGAGTGCTACCTGTTTTTCTCTCTCTGTCTCCTCTTTCCCCTCCACATATTTTTCTCTTGCCCAGCAACTGAAAAAAAAATCGTGATAGCACAAGTAGTGTCACGTATTAAGTGATCTGAAAAAACGAGGCATGCAAATGCTGCTATATAACATAAATATGACTTATTTATAACTGTATTTACCATGCTCTTTTTTTTTTCCTTTTCCATCTACTTAGATAATAAAAATTTGAAAGATCACTGGGATCTTTGGACTTCACCATGTGAAGAATTCTTATGCCTGTTGGGGTTTGCCTGCAGCTGCCACATGAACATATTGCTTCAATGAACTTAGAGCTTTCTTGAGAAGAGAGCCAGGTACGAGAGTAACGTGAGTCCAGCAAAGGGACGTGCGTTCCGACTGCAGCAAGAGCAGTGACTGCTGCAGAGCCGGAGTGCAGAAAACAGTACTTGTTAGTCTGAATCTTTCCTAATTGAAAGTGACTCCTAACTAAACCACTGCTGTGAATCACACCAGTTCTGCGATGTAAATACTTTTCTCACTCAAACACAATAAAATATAATTGGAGTCGGCTTGTTGTTATTGATTAGAACAGAATGCATTAGAGAGCCTCCTTTATAATAGACTCTATTTATAGTGTCTACATCATGGAACAATCATTAAAGCTTTTCCATCCTTATTGCACAATCATGAAGAAAGCATTAAATGCTCATTCCCGCTAGCACGCTAACTCATGCTTGTCAATGGCAGTGCCTAAAACCAGTCCGCGAACTTCACATTTAAGGAGTTCTGCTGTACGAGACTCTCCAAGTAAAATGAATCCAGGGAAAAGAGAGTGTGATTTAACAAGGGATGTTTGTTAGTTTTCTCTGTGCGTGGGGGGAGTGCTACACATTAGGGACGTGATATGCATGTCTGCACTGCCAGAAACGGTTACAGGGGAGATGGTGCTACCTGGGTCTTTTCTCCATGCAAAAGTGGCTCTGTGCCCAGCTCTGCAGCTTTCTCCTCCATGAACCTGCAGTCCCTGGAGAAGCTGTTCTCAAATTGCTTGCAGAGGAACACAAGGGTTGTGCTCGGTCAAATCCATTATGCTTTAAACTGTAATACAGAAACAGAGAAACAAATGTCAGGTGAATGAAGTATAAATTAATAGGAATGCAAGTGGGAAAATAGGCTAATACAGCGCAAACGCATGCACAGTCACAGTGAAAGACATTTGCAGGCAACACATGCTTCCTGCTCCTTGCTTTCAACGCTGTGGAGGGTTTCACTTGGAGACCACTGTCTTCAGTGCTGTTGCAGCAGGAAGGTGGTGGAGCAGAGTCACATGGAGCCTCCGGCACGAAGTCTGCTTTCTGCAGAGCACGCGCAGAGTTGCCATCCCAAGGGTGAGATGTACGTGAGCTGAGACTGATGCTAAGACAGCAAGCGCGGGTGTTCAAGGAAATAGCAACTTGTAATGCTCTCAAGCAAATCTGTTGGGGTTAATGTTTACAGTAACCTCACAGAGCCTCAGAGGGAAGGTTAACAAATGCTTGCTATAGTACAGAACCCTCCTTAGTGATATGAAGCAGGCAGTTAATAATCAGGGCCCCAATTCAGCAAAACACTTATAAGGACAAGATTAACTGCTTAAATTTAAACATGTGCTTAAGTGTTTCACTGAACTGGAGCCAAAGAATGAAAAAGGTGATAGCAAAGGAGCCTTCAACCAAAAAGGAAGAAAAGAGTGTGTTACTGGAAGCACTCTTGAAAATTCTTTTACGATCCTATAGCTGGATATAATATTCTGTTTTTTTTCCCTTCCTTGTGTCCTAGCATAGCTATGCAGGGCTAAGTTGGTGTGATTCACACCTTAGAGGGGCCTGCATTTCAGTAAGAATTACTTTGGCAGTGTAATTTTTTTCTGCTCTTTACTAATAATTACCTACTTTTCTGTCAGGTAAAATGGGTAGTATTTAAAATCACAATGGCAAACAGCAGTGGAAGACAAGCTGCAACAAGCTCTGTTATTTACTAAGCATGAACAAATACAGCTTCCCACTGACCGTGAATCCTTCTGCCATAGCAGACCCTGACCTCTGAGCCCCGTGGAGCGATGTGCACCCTGCTATAAACAGTCGATGAGGTCTGTCTGGAAGTGATCTGCAGGCCCTGAATATCGTGGCAGGATTAGACCCTTCATTTGCTCTTCGTGGTATAATACAGCATGGAACCATATTGATATATTAACTTGGGCATTTTGGATCTGTCTCTCATTGGCTGCAAATTACAGAGTAAAAGCATCCTCTGAGCAAATCCATGCAGAATTTATGTCTCCTTCATGATATTTTACACTTTCTGCCTCATGTAAAATGGTCATGGTGTCAGTGAAGATCAGTTCTGTATTGCAAAAGGTAGGCTCATTCCTCAGCCTGGCGCTGGAAAACCTGCTTGAGATGTTCCATGTCCACCAGTGTCCTTGGACACATCTGTGATCAGGTCTTGTGCCCCTGGGGCAGCCCTCCTGTTTCTGCCATGCTGGATCTTTAGCCACTTGTCTCCCAGGAACATGCTCCATTATGGGCTTCCAGCTGTCAGAGTGTCTGCCAGGACAAATTAGAATTTATACTCAGAGAGAATAAAATAAGTCATTCCTATGCACAAGGCAAAACAGGCACAAGAGGGGTAGCTCCACCAAGATAGTCTCATATCAGATCTCTGTAGGTCCCAGGCATTTTGCTCCTCAATACCTGCACACTGTGATGTTAGGCTGAACCGTTTGCAGGCCAGGGCCAAAGAAGAGCATGTGTTGCCTCTCCAGGGGATGGTTGGATTGGTTTGATGATATCTCGTGGTGTGTGAGGTGGTGGGCATCATCCTTTGGACCAGATAGTGTGGGATATAATGAGTACGGTCTTAAGTGCTATATTGTGTCGAGAGGTAGCAGCATGAGATTGCACTAGACGGCGCACAGACTTGCTGTGCACCAGGGTAGGATCTGCAGAAATGCACACGCACCCACACAAACAAACTTTCACATGGCTGCAAGCCAGAAGGTGAATTGCCAGTCTCCAAGTCCCCATCTCCATGGGTGACAAGAGCTCTCAGTGCTTTTTATGGACCGGAGCTGGGTAGACTGCATTGCTATTAACTCACATAAGCCAAAGCTGTCAAGTCCAGAAGCTGTTGCTGGCCCGCTTTTTGGCACAGAGGACACTGTCCAGCAGGAGCTGAACTGTTCATAAGCGGCTTGCCGTGCACCTCCTCATAGTCCTCAAATTCGTGTGGAAAAGGCAGCTATAACCCTAAAGGACTTCTATCCTGCTGCTGCTTCCTTGGCACCTCACAGGCTGACAGGCATCAAGCATGTAGCAGTTGGACCAAAGAGAAGGTCACCACAGAAGGAAACAAAAAGACACGGCACTGTTCCAGACACCACTGCTGATATAACATGTAATCCAATTGGCATGCTAATCTTTGTAGCTGCCAAACATATCCCATGAAGAGCTCAGGGTGGTCTCCAGGGCTGGACCACTGAAAGGAAAAAATGCGCTAATGGCAGCAAGATGGGGAAAAGTTGCCAAGTCAGGACAAGAATCATGTGTGTACCAGTTTCCACGTCGGTGAAATAAGCTCGGTTATTTTATTAGAAAGGGTCTACACGTGGACATGGTCATGCACACATAGGCGCATGCTCAGCTCGAGCACACATGGCCCAAGATGCCTCGCTCCGGTATCCCTGTGCAGTGCCACCAGCACCACGGGGTGCTGCTTACGCAGATCGAAGGGGCTTCGCTTCCAGCCACGCATCTCAAAGCTAACGCTTGTGCCTCCGCCTGGCAGGCAGGATCAGGGGAGGGATCCAGCTGGAAACCAACCTCAAGGAAAAAATGAAAATAATGTCAAGTCTGAGCCATTCCCTGACTCAGTTTACCATGCGTCTCCACTTCTGCTAGTGACAGTGCAAGGAAGGCTTTGGGAATGTGCAGCAGGGCGGCCTCGTCCCTTCTGATGACAGTGTGGAATTAGATCTGTTTAACTGCACATGAACCCCAGCCTGATTCACGCAGGTCAGACTTGGAGGAGAACTCAAGGGTTTGTTTCAAGGAGACTGTTTGTTTATCTGGACTGCCCTTTCAGACTGAAATAGAAATAAGTATCAACCAGGCAGAATTTCAGTCCCCTAGGTATTTAGATTAGTTTAGGCTGCTTGCGAGCCCAATTGCTGGCTGACCTGGCATGTTTCCCTCTTCCCCTTTACCCACCCCTTCCCATCTGTGCTCCTGCCCCTTGTTGCAATAGCTCTGGAGGCTGCCGAACCCCATGCTGAGCAGTTCAGCATGTTAAATATTTGGTAAATTAACCCATTAAAAGCAAGTATATACTCCTCTATCAGCCAGTGCAATGAAATGCCTTATTCATGGCCTGACTATCATCAAAAAGTGGTGAAAATGGGGGAGCAAGAGCAGTAACTATGTCAGTCAAGAGTTAAATCAGTCCAGACTATTGCTCTGCAACAATGGTCTCCAAAGATAACAAAACAACCCTTCAGTTTGAAGAAGTGCATTTCCTGACCTGTTTGTGAAATATTAAAAATAGTGAAAGGCAGATAAAAATATTACTTGAGTTTTGGTTAGTTTTCAGTGAAATGATACAATGTGGTGGATTGACTTCCTTGGCTCTTCTTCGCAGACCTGAAGTGTTGAAATAAAAGATGTCTTGTCCAGCTGGAGCCCATGATCGATAGTCAGGGTCATTTCCGTTGTGAGGTATTACATGAATTACATGTGTTCTGTGGTGTGATCTTACCTAACTCACAAAACACAAAGCCTTGATTTCCTGAGTGCTGCTGGAATAACAGGCACCTCACATCATACCCAGCATCCTGCCCAGTTGCTACTAGAGAGCTCTGTGCACGCGAAGTTCAGCCTCACATACTCAGCGCCCTGCCCAGTCGCTACCAGAGAGCTCTGTGCACGCGAAGTTCAGTTTCTGTTGCTTTACAGGAAGTATCTTATAGTAGGAAGGGAACAGTCACATACAGCCTTCTCTCTTATATGGTGGTAATACCACTCAAATGCAATGTACAAATGCAATGTGCAAATGCATGGTCTATACATGGTTTATTCTTGGAAATATCTGGTGTCTACACCAGTCTGTGCTGGAGATAATGCTGCATATGCTGCCTCGCACACACTGCACACTCGCTTCTCTCCCATTTGCTCATGTTTAGTCTAATTCTTTCCTCTTCAAGCTACAAGTTTGCTTGCTTGCTTGTTTCCATTATGTTTTATCTTTTGGAATCTTTATCTTATCTTTTTTTATCTTATCTTTCCTTCTAAAGTTTAGAAGCACAAAGACTGATTTTTCTAATATTTTCAGTTTTCTTTAATTTTACTCTTTTTTTACTCATTAAAAAAAATCTGAATTAAGGATCAGTTCTGGCCCTGTCAACTGGCAATTATTTTTTACAGAGTGTGTGGGGCACATTTTCTGGGAGAAGCAGTCTGATGGTGTAGACATTTGTATCCACGTGAAAAGTATGTAGGGAGAATTCACTTTAGTGAGGGTTCTAGCCTTGCTTTGTGACAAGGCAGATTTTGTCAGAGAAAAGTTCTCTTCTTGAAAATCATATTGTCCTTATACAAACACTTGCATTTTTCAGGTGTTTTGCATGGTGCTTTTTATGGTCATAGTGCTTTTTATGATCATAAAAATGTTTATTAATTTTCTGACAGCTCCATTGACTTCCCAGTGTCTCACTTGGTTGAATATCAAGAATCATACCATTCTCCAAGCCTATCTTTCTTGCACCAAAAAGATGTGAGAGGAAAGATATGAGTAGCACTAGAACCATTAGTTCAGTCCTCCTGTGCCTGATCTAAAATCTTGCCTATAAAATAATAATAAAAATACGCATTTCCTCACAGTTTGAAACTCACTCAGATCTCTGGTGGTAAGAAAACATGCAAGAGGTTATGTATGAGGGAGAGAAAGACTGAAAATGAAGAAGCAAGAAAGTGCCTGTGACTTTTAGAAAATGCAATTCATTCTGACTTGCTCCACCCCAGTTTTTAAGGGTGACCGTCCATATGGACTCAGGAGCCTGTGTTAAACAAAACACTTTTTAGAAATTTTCTTCCAATAACAATGAAAAGATGCTTGAAAATTGGCACATTTCCTATAACCCAAAGGCGATGTAAAGAAAGAAAAATAATAGGCCACCGTAACAACGATTGTTACCATATGTTCACATAGGAGAACTGTTTTTTATCATTATTATTTTTTTTAAATCACTCTATTTTTATTTATTAACTGCCCCTGGGGACGGGGGGAAAGGAAGGACCATTGTGCAGTAAATGATTTAGCTCACCTGCACTTGTGGTGCCTCATAGATGTAGGTTTTATGCCTGGGCCATGCTCTTTTCTGCCACAGGTAGGGAGCAGAGGGGCTGTTTTCGTAATCGATTTTAGTCAGTCTGCTCTTGCCTTGTGGTGCTGGGGCACTATGTCCTTCCTTCTGCCAGGCCTTGGCCATCCTTCCTTTTGCCACCTGATCCATGAAGGAGTTAGCCAGCATGCAGCGGAGATGTGAGCCTGCCTCCTGCCTACGAAAGCCGTTCTAGGTGACTTGGTTTTCAGCCAAGTCAGTGAGCAGGTCCCAAGCTCTGAACCTGATTCAGGAGCTTGGAGCAGGACTGCACATTGCAGAAGGCTGTGCATGTAAGATCTGAGCCAGTCCCTAACCCTGAGGTAATTTTGGGCCAGCTGCCTGACACCGCAGTAACCCTTGCTCTTGAGCCGAAGTTACTGTGAAGTTTCACATGATTTCACCTCTCAGCACATCAGCAACTGTGAAGCTGGGCTTGACAACTGGTCACGGGCTTAATATGGTGGGAAGAAAAAGCACCAAAAGCCAAAGCGGTGAGGCATGAAAAGCCGCAGTGCAATGTGTTTTGTTAGAAAGAGAATTGAGGATGATTTGTTGCAGCTTGGGTGTCAAGCACAGTGATTTGCAGGCCAGGTTGGTACCCCAGTCCTGTCATCACTGCCCTGAGCACTCCTTGTCCAAGGCGGGATCAGGACATGTGAAAAGAGGCTGTGAGTGGCTCAGGCAGACAAATGCCCAGGGAGCCTCATGCTGCTTGGCTGTTCCCCTGCGCGCTGGCCCTTGACCCTCTGCGCCTCAGCGCAGCCTCAGGGCCTCACACGGCACGGCAAGCTCACGCCTAGGAACACCACCACCGGGCTCCCGCCTCCTTGGAGGAGCTGCTCTGCAGAAGGCCCTCGCAGACTTGGCTGCTCAGGTCTCCACAGCTGAGCAAAGGGAAGGGAATTCAGCATGAGAAGCAGTCAACACCCCCCTTCATCGAATGCTGCCAAATTGGCGGTGAAGATGCCCTCACAGCACGCATGCAGCACTGTGAGGGTGAAGCTGGGCTGCGAATCTGGGACAGCAGGGCAGTCTGTCACCACCTGCCTGGCTTGGGGTGGGGGTGCTTTACAAGGTCCCAAAACGGGCCTCTGACCTTTGATTTCCCTCTCTGCTCCTTCTCAGATGAACTGTTTGAGCTGCGGCTATCCAGATCCTAGCTTACCCCATAACTAGAGCGGAGAAAGGAAGGCCACATGCAAAATCAAGGGCCTCCCTGTGTCACTATGGAACTCATTTCTTCAGGTAGCATCCCTGGAAATCCCTCCTCCGGCAACAGGAGCACAGCAATCCCAGGATACATGGGTGAACCAGGAGCCTGTGGGAGTGATTCCCTGAGTGCCAGGATGTGTCACCACACTCCCGCATGGTGCATGGCACCCGTCCTCCCTGTGCCCCTGGGCCATCACCTGGCATGAGTCTACCCCAAGAAAGGTGCCAAGAATAGGTGGGAAATATATCTGTCTGCAATATGGGGAAATGCCTCCCTATCTGGTATTACACACTTCATTCAAAGCCGTTTCCCCGAGCTGTGTCAGGGCTGACAAAACTGACTGTGTTCCAGCACCTTGAAACACAGGCTGCTTTTGATGCCCAGAATGAGCAAATTCAGCAGATGGCACAGGCTTGCACCACACCGCATAAATCACCCATAGGCACCCATTGAGTGACTACAGCTCTCTGCAAGGAAATTTGCCTGCACCAAAGTGTGTTGAAAGCTTTTAAAAGCACTAGCAAATATAGCAGACAAGCACTTTCTGGCATTTTAAATATCTTGTTTACTGCATGCTATAATAGAAAGCCACGTTTTAATGCCCTAAGAGGTACACGAGTCTACATATACTGAGGTAACCTCTATGCATTAGCCCTACAACCATGTTAAAGAGAGCAGAAAAGCAGTGAAATTCTGTAAAAATCAGATATGCCTAAGCAACAAGCTCTTCTGGAAATCCAGGTGGAAGAAACGGTAATTGTTCCACAAAGATGTAATAAGATGAAATAAGAATCACTTAATGTAAAAGCAGAGTATGCATTAGCTGAATTCCAAGGAACAAGAAAAAAATATTATGGCCACCTGGCACTAAGAATAAAAACTCTTCTGTTGCAGATAATCTCTGCCTATTTGACACTTAAAAAGCCCTCATCTTACCAATATGAGAACAGCTTTGGTTACTTCACAGAATCACAGAATGGTTGACATTGGAAGGTACCTCTAGAGAGGGTCATGTGGAGGAGAGGAGAGGACAAGGTAGGGTAGAAGGAAGGGTGTAGGATAGGGTAGGTAGAGTAGAGGGTGTAAGGTAGGGGCTAGGGTGGAAGGCAGGGCATAGGGGAGAGTGGAGGGGAGGGTGGAAGTAGGGACTTGGGTAAGTAGGCTTAAGGTTGGGTTAGGCTAGGGCAGAATTAGGGTGGTGTTAGGCTAGGGTTAGGTTAGGATTTGGGTGCGTAGGCTTATGGTAGGCTTTGGGTAGGGCAGGTATGCTTAGGATACGTCGGGTTATCCTGTCAGTGTCAGAGATGCAAATACCAGAGGCTAATGCTAGATACATACACCAGAAGCAGTGCCAAAATCCTATATAGAAAAAGGCAGTGGTTTCCCCAGTGCAAACCACTGTACAGCACATGTGGCTCTACATATGTGAATGACTAGATCTGGGAGGGAATATGGGAGCACAGACACTGGGATGCTGCTGGAGCAGGGCCCAGAGCAGTGCCTGGCAGTGGCTCTGCAAGCATGCAGCACTCCTGGTACTAGCCGGCTAAAACACACAGAGAGAAAAACAACACGGATCATAAAGGCCTTTTAGAAATGACGGCATAGTTCCTCCTCACCAGCTTTCTTGGAATAGGAAAATCAGTTTGTTTTTATCAGCTAAATGAATTTGTTTTAGTTACTTAATTCAGCAGTTAAAAGCTTGTAAAATTTGTTTTCTTGGTATAGTAATGGAAACTAAGGGTTATATAAGTAGAAAAAAGAGTGGAGACTCAGGATTTTTGTTAATGTTTAAAAATTTAAAAATTCTTCTTTATACATTTGTCTTTAAAAGGTGGTGAGTTTAACACGGTTCCAATGTCTTAAAACAAGCCTCCTGAGATCTTCTTCTAGTTTTAAGGTCTTTCCTTAATGCTGTGAGTATTGTGGGGCAGCAGTCTGGCTTACTGTACATCATTAAAAATAGAATTCTACTGTCTGAAGTAGACTGTAAATAAACCAGAATGCAAACAGGCTCTCTCTTGCCACAGTCCATACCCTAATGCTGCATTCATATATATACTTGCTAGGGCCTTGTTCAAGAGAGATGCTGGCACCTGCGTTTCCAGCTTATGTCAGGAACATTTCTGGAGGTGGACATCTTTCAAAAATCTGGTCAAATGGAGTTTTCTGTTTCATTAGTTCCACTTCTGCATTTCGAGGCTGTTGTTTTTTTCCTATGCTGTGGACAATGTGAATCTACTCTGCATTTTTCTGTTTAGCAGTCTGCCATAGCAAACTTGCTACTACCATTGCATTAACGGATTATTTTTGTTAGGATATTAGATTTCTAAGAAGGTTACCAGGCTTCCACTATTTTACCAGTCCATTTTTACCCCTTCTGTATCCTGGCATGCCCAAATAACTCATAAACATCTCATGAACAAGCTGTCACCCACAGCAGAAATTATGTCCAACTGTGTGCATGGGCTGATTCTTAAAGGGTTCATTGAGGAAAAAGCAAGCCAAGAAAAGCATGAAGAAATGTTTGCTTCTGCCCTGGGAACTGCCTGGTTCTCTGCAAAGCAAAGAAATTTGGAAAACATTGGGCTAGCTTGGCCACTCTTCAGCAAAGGCTGTATATGAGTTTATAAATCCAGGGAATGCATTAGGGGCTGCTTGTCTCCCCTCTGAGTATTGTTTCACATCCTTTTATTTGCTATATGGTGATATGGCCGTATCTGGGCTATATAGCCATTAGCTGTACATTTTTATGGCCTTTCTTTTATTGGCTGAGGCAGGACTACCTGCTTATGCAGGAATTCCCAGGAAATCACATTCATTTCTGCACAGAGCAAATTACACTAAAGCCATTAGCACATGCATGGATTATCCCTGGAAGGTCCCAGATGCCCCAAGGGCTGAAAAAATACATGTATTATAATGGCATGGTGCAAGGTCTGAAACTGAGGGAAAACTTCACTAGTCTTTCCTGGCTGTGGATCAGGATTACTTTGTCTCAGGAAAAGCTAGTTTCTTTTTGGAATAGCTCACAAAATAATAAAAAATAAGGATGGAGGCTCTTTCAGGAAGAGTCTCAAATATCTTCAGGCAAGATCAGCCAGATTTGCACTCCCACAGAAAGCTCCCTTCCATTGCCTTGCTATCCCTACCACAGGAGATGTTTCTCCAGAGGCTGAACAGGACTTCAGATGCTGCAGTTAACGGAAAGCCCTTCCTTCTTGTCTTTCCCTCTCTCCTTGCAACATTTGCTTTCATGTCCACCAGGCATTTTGTGCTCAGGGCCACGGCTCCAGGGCAGCCCTGTCTATGTGGTCATTCCCTCTGCAGCTGAACTCTGCCAAAAAACAGTTGCCATAAGGCTCCCTGGTGTAGAGAGGCTGAACTTGGTCCTGCGCTGGCTTTAGATGAGGCTTTTGTTCAGACTTGTTTACTGCATTTAAGCCATCAATGCTATTAGAGCCAGAGGGACATAAAAAACTCTTGTCTTCACAGGATGCTGCGTGGGCAAGTGCACGTATATCAACACCCGACACTTCTTCTGCCAGGGCATCCCTCATTTTTGTTGGCTTTTGGCATCTTTGTTGCATAAGTGATTTCCATGGGACACAGGAAGAGAGTGCAGAAGCAGGCCTCGTGGTGCCTTATTCTCTTAGATTGTTATGGAAATTGTGCTCTTAAGTATTTTAACTGTGATAAATGTGCCAGGATATCTGGAACAGATGGGAATAACTTAAAAATTAACTCAGTCCCAGCCAGACAAGCTTGTAGCACATATATTGTTTTCTATTGTCAAAATATGGTTGGATGCCTTGTTCTATTTGTAGGAAGGGCTGGGTATGCATCTTGAATGGATTATTTTCAGCTCTTACATAAACCTACAAAACTGTCCACAGACCTAAACAGTCTGAAAACTGTTCCCTTGTTAATGGTTCTTTCTCCTATATTCTATTTTTCCTTTATTTTTAATCCTAAAAATCCCTCTTTACAGTAAATCTTAGCTGTGTGGTTTTGTAATTTTGCTTTTTGCTTTTGATTATGAATCCTGAATTTGTTCAGGACTCGTAGTACGGCACCGTGTGAGAACTCTCCTTCTGCAACGTGAGATTAACACGATCAGTCCCAGAGCTACTCCATCATCGGGGAAGATGAAATGTTGTGTTTTCTTTTTTTAATGCTGGGAATAACAGGCTTCAGAAGAGGCAACACGGGGAGGGGAGTTGGGGGTTTGCTCTTTCTCTAGGTGGACACAGAGGCCACGGACGGGGGGGTCACGGAGGTGCCTGGAGCGGCACCAAGAGCTCTGGGCCATTCTGTCCCTTGCTGCCAGGGCAGAGCATGAATGCGAGGCCGGGGCACAGCCACGGCCCTCCAGTGCATGCAGGGACCAGGGCAGCTGGCTAGCAAGTGTAAGGAAGGCAGTGCTTCAGGGCAGGCAGAGATTTTCCTGCAACCATCCTCCTCCACAGGTTTCTACAGTGGTTGCTTTGGGATGCAATGCATGGATTTTGTTTTGTTTTGTTTTTACTGTTTGTTTTGTTTTGCTGCCAGTCTCTTCCTGCAGGCTGGAATTCCTGGTCTTGTCAGCAATGAGGAAGCAATGGCTAAATAGCAGTGCAGGGATTGCACTGAGATCTTTAAGACTAGAAAAGTTAGGGGTCCCAGTCCTAGAGCAAAACCTCTAGAGTCACATGAAAAGGTACAAATAATCTCTGCCAGCTCCCATTTGCTCAAAGCACATGGATGGTTTCTGTTTTTATCGTCTGACTTTGTTGCGCTGTTTTAACTTTACGCTGCATCAGGTACAGTCTGTTCTCCCACGGCTCGGGTCAGAGCATCAAACTGCTCTGATTTGCTGATGTGGGCTTGGGTTAATTTGTCAGCAATGTGATTGCTCAGTGTCATCTGCCCCGTGAGGGCAGGTAGTGCTCAGGTCTGTCATTAATCATCATTAAACCTCAGCCCGAGAGAAGGCACAGCAAGTGAGCAGAGGATAAGACAACTCAGATAAAAGAGACAACAAGGTGATAAACTAGAGCTGGAGGGAAAAAAAATCAAAAGCCTCCAGAGAATAAGTATAGCAATAAGCAATAAGAATCTCCACATAAAATTCCCTGGAGATAAGCAGCCAAAATAGGTATGAAAAGAGGAAGGGATAAGACCAAATATTTTCATGAATCCTTCATCCAGAGCACTTCCTAGACATTGCTGAACTAAATCAAAGCAGTGGATGAGATGGGCAAAAGCTCCTCCTCCTATTTGCAGGTGAGCAAGTGAAGATGGGGAAATGTTGGTGATTTGTCTAGCATTGCTCAGGAAGCCTGTGCCCACGGTGAGCCCAAAGCAGGTCTCTCGAGCCCCACCACCAGCTCACAGCCATTTCAGCCCTGAGCCCTCTCTGCGGATCCAGGGAAGGCTTCAGGCTTGCTGGCGTGCTCAACCTGAGCTCAGGAACTAGAAGAACCGAAAAAACATCATTTCCTTCTCCCTTACACACACATCTCATGGCAAATCTGCCCACAGTGGTCTCAGTATCTGTGAGCAAGAACAAACTGTAAGTCAAAGAGAAAAACAACCCTGGGGGCAAATAAGAATTACATTTTTTAAGCTTGTCCAAAATGTGCTCTGGCAGTGGGCTTTTATCTTTCTCTGCACGTTTCTGCTCTTTGGGACCTCCTGTGACAGAATTAGGAATAGGAGGGAAAGGGAGTTCCTCTGTCTCCCTGTTTAAGCACAATGCAGTGCTGTCTTACAGCACTTGGCCCCGCGGTAACAACAGATTCAAGGGCATGTGAAATTACTTTTCATTTTACTGCTGCTGTGCTTTACTGTTTTCCGTCTTTGGATATCGTGCGCAGAGCTCAGGAGGTGAGATCTGAGCACAGAGCAGGCCAAGTGGAAAAAGCACAGCTGAGCACATCCATAAAACAAAAATAGAATTGGTAGCCACTCGCTCGAGGAGGGGCAAGGCTCCGAAATCACGCACCAGCATTCGGCACTGCCTGCAGCGGGGAAGAGCAGGAGAGGGAGGGACTCGCTCCCCCTACCCAGCTTCACCCACATCCTGCTGGGGAAGAGATCCCGTTTCTTTAACAATGCGGATTGGGCTAAGGAGGGGCAAGAACAGCAGATATTTGTGTGGGCAGAGCTGATAAAGCCCTGCTCCTTTCGGCTTTCTTGAGCTGTTATGCAGCAGCAATAGTAAATGTGTTTCTACTAGAAACCTTGGTGGAAATGTGTGGGTTTTCCGATTTTCTGAAGTGGCGGAAGCCAAAACCTGGAAGGTGGATTTAACAGCCTGAAAACCATTATGCCAGGGGCTTATTCTAAAACCCTCCTGGGATGAGATGTTTGCAGGAGGAGAGAGAATACCAGGAAGTTGTTTTCCTAGTTTTCCAGAATTTCCAGATTTCATTTGGAATCTGCTTTTCCATCCGTTAAACTTGTCCCTTGTAGTGAGGATTTAGCAGAATTGCATCTCGTTAACACAGCAATTCTGATCGGAGAGGTAAAGTGATTTCTTTTGGCTTCTTCTACATAATAAGTAGGATATTTAGCCATTTGACTGCTATTGATTTCTTTGGGAATCAGGCACTTGGGCATTTCTTGGATTAGAGTCAAACCTCCTCAGAAAACTCCTTTTGGCACTTACAAAATTTCTGGTCCGGCTCTCCCTGGCTAAGGACCATACTCACCCCTGAATCTTGCTGTCCTGTGCCGCTTCTGGAGAGGTTTTTGGAGGGCTGCTGTGCTCCGTCAGCGCATCCTCTCTGAAGGGACCCACTGACTTCTCCGCAGAGCTGGCGAGGCAGGAATGAGCTGTCTGCATCACTTTCCCCTCACTTCTTGACAGCACCTTATAAATAATAATACTCACAACTGGCAGCTGATGTTTAAATTGCCTAAACAAAGTGACCTCAAAGGAGAGAGGCCCCCTGATGTGCATGGTGTGTAAAATGATAGTGAAATTGTGTGTTCTGCAGGGTAAAAGCATAGACCCAGGCACGATGGCGTGAAGGAGAAATTTGAGGGAACTTTGACAGTTTTATCACAATTCTGTGTTTTATCACACCCCAAATTTCTCCTTTCTCCCTTTAATGGTTAGACTAGTTTCCTCAGTAACATTTCTGCTCCAGGCAAACAATCTTGGTCTTTGCTGGTCTCCTGGATGCTGCAGTTTAGTGCCTGCCTGTGGACTCCATCTACAGCGCCGGGCATTCTCCCTCGTGCATTTCCCACCCTGCTAAACTCTTCTTTCACATGCTAATGCCAGACACTGTGTGTTCCCATCAAACCAGACCCCTCCTTTTAGGTTCGCCAAAATCTAAAGCAGTGCTAAGCCAATATTTGAGGATGCTAATGGCTATTGGAGGGAGTCCTGGCTTGGATTTCTAGACAATACCAAATGCTGCACTTGTAGTTGTGTCGCTTGGATGAAGAAAAGCTCTAGTCTCTTCTCTTTACTTGGGGTTTTCCTAGCATTTACTTTTAGGTCTCCTTGGGGCCAGTAGCTCTGTGTGCCATGCCCTCACAAAGGGACAGAGCTGCCTGCCCCCTTCCTCTACTGAAAGAGCCATGTGTTCTGTGATTGGCATTATATAGTGCCAAGATAAAAGCCACCAAGGCATAGTCAAAGTATGAAAGGCTGCCTGACTCACGCTGCCTCAAGCAGTGATGTTTTTCATACAAGTCCATAGACAACTTCTGAAAGAGCTGGGGAACGAAACTAAGGAAAGCAAGTCAGGAGACTGCCCAATCACAGGGCAGATCCTCCAAAAAAATGTGGATTAAGGGTCAACAATTCAAAAAAAAAAAAAAAAAGGCTTAAACTCCTGGTCAAGTGTGAGTTACTTTGCTTCAGAAACATGCATGATAAGAGGTGAATATCAAACAGTGAGGTACATTTTCAGCCCTTGGCTATGTATAAAAAAGATTTATGTTCTTAAGGGATTCTGTTAATATTGCAAGCTGGGAAGGTGGTGGCCATGAGGGAGCCCACCAGAGATTTTTGTGAACATACTGAAGATGATACAGCTTATACATTTGATGTTACAGCTTATAAATCTCTTTTTGTTTCTTTTTTTTTGTGTGTGTGTGTTTTCTTAACATGTTTCTGCTTCTCAGCCATCTAAATGATATTTCCATTCTTTGAAGTGTTTTGGAGATCTGGTTTTCACATGTGACTTCCTTTTTATTGCGTCAATATGTATATATATATATATATATGCATATATAAAATCAATGTGAGGGAAATACTTTCAAGAGGTTGTGTGCAGCCCTCTACTGTGTAGCTGGCAGTCTCTCAGCCAGCAGCACTGCCTCCCAAAGCCCAAATTCATAAGTCATGGCAAAAATGACAGCCAAAAAAAAAAAAGACTGTCCTCTGAGTTATCCCACATTGTATAGAGAGGAGCCAAGGGTCTCCAGCACGTTGGCATGATCCCCCATATCATGGTGTTTCCAAGGTGTAATGTTAGGACACAACTGCAATATTTGTCAAACAAGCAATTGCCTTGACGTAATATTTTGCATGGACGTGGATTCCTGAGTGATGATTGCTAATATTCCTGGTAATGCTGCTAAGACCTACCTTGATGATTCAGTGATTTAAAGGAGCCATTAGATCATCTAATCTGACCTCCTGCAAGAGAACAGACCATTACATTTCATCAGGTTATTCCCGTACTGAATGCAATGATTTGTTTCTGACCAAAAAAAAATAATGTGTTTAGCTAAGACTTCTGGAAAAGACTAATGATGACAGAGATGGAGACTCTATCATACTATTTAGTATGTTCCAGGTTGCTGGTTTTGTGTATGTATAAATCCATCTACATACACAGAGGCATGTATACATATACACATCTAATTTCTCACATGAATTGGCTTGGCTTCATCTTCCAGCAGGTTAAGTTTTCTAACATCATGTCTATAAAATTAGAGAGATTTTAAACCCCATATATTTTCCCATAAAATGTGCTGCGCTCGTGTCACCTTTTTCTTCATGTTAAACCAAGCAGATTAAACTCCTCGAGCTTTTTTTGTTGATGTTCCTTTGTTTCCTAGGAGAGTGTCTTTCAGTCTGGTAGTCTGGCCTATCATTCTCTCTAGATGTGAAACTTAGCAACTTTGTATTAAAACCCATTTTCATTAAGTAGGTCCAGTTTAACCAGTGATCAAAATCATTAGACAGTCTTAGTTTGATCTTTATTTACCTCTTTTGTCTCATCTTGGCCACCAGTTTTAGCAGCAGTAATTTTATATTTACATCCCGATCTGTTATGAAAATGATTAATATTGCTGATTTTCTCTGGTATACCAAGAGTCACCAAAAAATAGTGTCAGAAGGCCTCTGAAATTTTAGCTTACTCTTCTGGACAAAGGCAATCAAGACTCAGGCTGTGTATCCATTAGAATCTAATTCTAAATTTGAAAAATTTCAATTTCGACCTTTTTAAGAATAAAAAATTATTTGCTAGAACACCTTGTACATCTGTGGATTGCACAGTCTTTGCATTTTTGCTTGTTTGTTTGTTTGTTTGTTGTAAAGAGAGCTGACTGTCATTTAAATATGTTCTTTACAATGGTTCGGGTAAATTGCATTCACATACACAAATACATTCAAAAGTAGAACCCCTGTATCAGAAATGTAGAAATGTCCTTGTGGACAAGCACTGCTTATGAGGGCAGCTGATGGAAGCATTAGCTTTAAGAGAGAAGTGCAGCCTGAGGAAACAGAAACAAGAAATCTGCTCCCAATTTTAACAGTGGTAAGTTAAAGATTACCGTGAAAATCGGTGCTCTTAACTTGCACTTACAATTGGATGGTGCCCTACCTCAAGTCAGCACTGTAGGGTGAGACCATGTAATCCTTTTGTTGCGCCACCACTAGAAAATTACTAACCTTGTGCTATATTTCATTTAAATGAGTTACGGGCCTTGCGTTCCTGAGGAGTCGCTGTTCCAGCTCTCAGTTATAGAGCCTTTGAATAACCTCAAGATAGAAGGAGTGTCAGCAGGTCACACATATTGGTGTTTTCCTTAAGAAATTGCTCTTTTTTAAAAACAAACCTTAAGAATGTGAAACAATGATTCAACTGTAACTTCTCTTGTTTTCTCTTTCTTGATAACACACTTATTTACTCAATATGTGTGGACCAAACTGCTCTGTGACTATGATCTTTATTTGCCCAGAGAATGCCACTAGGCATGGGTGGGTTTCTTCCGCTTTATTTCTTGGTTGAATTCCCTCTTGCTCCTGAACCGGACGCAGAAGCTGCTCACGGTGACACCGCTGCTTGCTGTGTTTGCTCTCAGAAGAGACATGATGGCTTCTGATGGCTGGCTGGCTAACTCAGTAAGTTACAGTCACTGTGAGGTGGAGGCAGATTTGAAAATCTCACTTTTTTTTTTTTTCCCCTTAAGGGACAGACTGGGATAAACAGGAGTCAAGAACTACAGAAACTATGAAATCACTTCTTTTCTACCCAAACACGCACTGCGTGGGGTGTTTTTCCAACACCAAGTGGGTCCTGTCAGATTTATTGACTGGGTGCACAGTTTGCTTTTAATTTTCCCTTCCCACCATCACAGACGAAATATGAGCAGATATGGAGATCCAGATCCTTAACATGCCTTCTATCACTGAGGTAACTCCTGCAATTCAAAAGGGGCCAAAAGCGTCTTTAATTCCTGGGCAGGGGCAAGACAGTTGAACAGAAGCCTTTTTTGAGCTACAGAAAGGAGTCAGACCTGGAGTCGGGCTGTAAGATGGAAAAACCAGATGCCATATGATTCATCTGTTCTGGTTAGTGAGGTACTTCCTTGGTTAGATAAGCTCATGTTTTACCAGACAGACACCCCAAAGCAGATCTATTTTGTACCAGAAGTTGATTTGTCTACTGAATTCTGCAGGATAATGGATAGGGAATATAAAGTGTTTCTTATCAAAACAAGAGTCGGCTTCTGAAACACATATTGACCCTCTGTTCAGAAGAACAAGCAAATCTCATTCTTTTCATCTTCTAATTGTAAGAAATGAGTTCAAACCCTCATCTCGCATGTTTCTTTTCTGATTTTAACAGGGCCTCTCTACTACCTAGCAAACATGTCCCATCCAGTTTGACTTTCAACATTGCCAATGAGGATGAACTCTCCTTTCAGTAAGGCTCCTGGAAGAAGAAATCAGTTCTTCATTGAAAACGAACCTTACAGGACCACAAGAGCAGCTGGAGTTCATTGACTTTTAAAATATGACAAACGCTCCTCGTTATATTTTGCAGTATTAGCTCAGCTTTCATTACTTCCTGACATGAGAAAACATTCTGTCTGTCTTCCTAGTCACACTGCAGCAGCTTATTCATTTCCTAGGAATGATAATTCAGTGCCTCACTTCTTTCTGTTCTTATATTCACACTACTCTTGCAAGAGTTTGGGAACATCAAAGTTTATTTCAAAGCAATTCACGCTCTGTATTTCTTTACACTGCTTAATTGAACTGCTCATTTATCTAAAAGCTGCGTCATTCAAGCATGTCTCTCTTCAGTCAGCACACCAGCATAACAAAGACTTAAATATATACATTGATAATAATTAGGTTGTAAGGCTGATGCTCTAATCTGAATCACTAGGTTGCTTGGACCTCCACTTCTTTTCTGAAAAAAAAAATAAAATAAAATAACCAACACCACATCATCATGTGGATGTACTCTGGAGTTCAATGTCAGTGTGGTGTAAAGCCTTGCTTGCAAAGCTGAGCCTGAAACTAGTGGGTTTGATTTCCATTATACACTGAGGAATATGGACATTGCTGAAGTGATGACAGCGGAAGTTGCTTTAAATGAGAATCATATCTGGGGAGCCTACAGGCACTCTGAGTGGCTATGATGCCACTGGATGCCTTTGTCACCCCCCAATTGGGACGGTGTTCTATGATAGAGTATTAAAAAAGGAAGAAGTCCTGTCAGTTCTGGAGATGGGCAAACTGTTAGACTGAGCTCTAAAATTTCCTTTGGTTGAGGAGATTAAGGAAAATTTAAGTAAGAACAGTTTGCATGAAAACAAATCTATGACTGCTTTTTTGAAAAGGATTGATTTTGCATGGGCCAGAAAAAAAAATGTGTTTTTGCATCACTATGATGTAAAACTTGTCAGATTTCCGAGTCTGGATACATGTTGTTTGAAGAGCTTGACGGAGATTTCCTTGGCTCTTAAATGGTTGTTTGAATCATCTATCCTTTCTTCGCTTTCCCTCAGCCTCAAGGGCTATGTAGATGAAATTCGTCTTGGTTTGATTGAAAGAACCAACTGCTTCATAGGAATGCTACCCTGTAAATAATACCATTCTTCCCCCTTGTGGCATTTCTAGCAAAATCACATTTGTGCTCTTCACAGGAAATATTTTGCAGGTCCTACAAACAGATAACCTTGTGCTACACATGGCACAACAATATTCTTGTTTTTTATTTTATTTTATACATATATAATATTTTTGCGTATCACTGGGGGTAGAACTGAGGTGTTTGCAGATGAGAGGAGGGAGAGGGAGAGAAAAGCTCCGGAGCAGCCTTTGGAAATGCCTCCTGTTGCTGCTGACAGCAGTCCGGAGTGCAGTCGCGTGGTGCTCGGGGCATGTCCGTAACGCAGGCTAGTGCTCCAGCAGGGCTGCATTCCGTGGTCTGACTGCTCCTGCAGGATGGGACGGTGCTGGGCTCTGCCAGGATGCTGCTCCACGTTCAGGAGACTTAAGCTCTTCCAGTGAAACCATTTACCTCCATCCACGCTGATCCCGGGAGGCAGCTAATAGAGCTGGTCCCCCTAGAAAAGCAGCGCTCTTCAGCACTATCCACTTAGCATCCTGTTCTTTCCTATCCCCTGCTGTTCATCTAAGTGGATTCTCTGTAGCTCGCTGAGGACTTTCGGTGTGTGATACACTGTCAGTGAGATGAAGATACAGCTCCTCGTAGGAGAGGGCTCACTGGAGCAGCAGATGCTTTATTCATGTGTCTCTGCAGAGAGCCCGGGAAGATGAGCACCATCTCAGCAGAGCTGCAAGTGTTTCAGTTTGCAATCCCAGTGGCACTAATTTTATGAAGCTACCAAAGAATAACTTAGCGGAGGGTTTGGCTTGCCAGTGCTCTTCCTGTAGTGACTTGACATATACTAAATCTGCACAGCAAATAACTTTTCTTCCCCACATTTATCCTCATTGTTTAAAGTCCAATCCCTGAATCTATATACAATGGAGCTCTCTCAGGTTTGTGCTGAAACCAAAGCAAACCAAAGTAGAACAAAGCAAACCTGACTTCCTAGAGGGAGATGAGGATGTTCTTGAGTCACATTGTGGAAATCCTTTCTAGAAATGCAGGTCCTTATTTCAGGCCCAGCTCTTCTTCGAGCCCTGTGAGCAGCGCTCAGCCTCTCTTGGTGACCTTCTCATATCAGTGTGCAGCTGTCAGAACAACTACCACTGCTTATGCACTAGGTGCAGCAGCAATTTAACAGCAAAAAAAGCACTTCTCATGCTAAAGCCTTTGCAACACCTTAGAGCTAAATCAGAGCTGTGCTTCATTGAATAGAGGCTGCATATTTAACATTTTTCACTCAGTACTGCAGGCAAGGTAAGGGGCATACACCTCCACTTCACTTTTTCCTGCTTGGAGAGTCAGAGCTCAAGTCTGCGTTTTAACAAGCAAAATAAAGACCCCTGGCACTTTGCAAGCTGTTCCAATAGCCTAGTCAAAGACTCCCTGTAATTTCACTCTGCTGCATCAAACCAGCACTTTCATTTTTCATTCTGAGCCTTGAAATAGTAGCAACCTCCCATTTAATTTCCCTAGTAACTGTATGGAAGGGAATAGAGTATTCCCTGGCATAGGTATGCAGAGCAATAGCTGAACTTCATGGCAAGCAATTTCAAAATATCATCAGTCTTTGACACCACAGGGTATTTTTTCCTCAGTTCTCCCACAAAGCCCTGCCCACAGTTAAATGCTTTTATACTCTCCCATTTGTTCCCACACGATTTCCAGAATATTTAATTACTGCTTTGCTCAGATCCATCAATCTGCTGCATCACCAGGATACAGTGGCCATAAACCTGAAGCTCACTTTATATCTACCTTGGATTAGTGGAAGTCTTGGGTCATTAATAGGATCTATCTGTAGACACAAAGGGACTGGGACCTGGTCCTCATACAGCAGCTTTGAAAAATCTCAGCCCACAATGACAGAGAAATGTGTTCTGCATGAAATGGTAGAAAATTGGCTCTTTGCTCACCTCCTCCGGACAAACCAATTAGGCACCGCGAGTAGCTGGAACGCTAAGGAAAAAGCCACGGCCAACTTGGGGACAGTTCAGGCTAGTTTGGTAAAACCTGCTGTTCGAACTGGAGTCGTTTTGCAAATGGCCAATAAAACCCAACTTCTGTGGTGCTGCAAAACAGCAGTATCTCTGTGCTATCGAGCGGAGCTGCTCACCCTTCCAGCGCAGCACGTCCCCAGAGCAGCCGGTGGCCGGGGGCAGCTGGGTCCTCGGCAGGGCAGGGATGAGGAGCCGGCTTCGGGAACACATTTAACGGAGCATGAGTTGGGTTATATTGCAGGGAGCTGGAGGCTTACCTAGCTCTGCATGATGGTGATATCCAGGCCGTTTTATAAGTGCAGTGGTTCAACCTCTGCTGCTTAGCTGTGACTGTAAGAGCAGAGCCAGGGCAGCTGGGGAGGAGACTGCGACATTGCTGTCGTGCAGGGACACAGCTGGCAGGGCTGCTCTGGCAGCTAAACCTGCAAATAGGCTTTGTACCACAGTCACAACATTCTGTAATTTGGGACGTCGTTGGCTGAAGTTTAGGTTTTCTCATAATACACTCCCTACCCACACTGATATTTTTAAAAATGCCTTTTTTTTTCCCCCCCTAGGCACCATATGGTCTTCTGCAGCACACTGCACTCAAGATGGCAGTTGGTACTTGACACTGATTTGCAAACTCTGAGGTCAGAACAGACTGTTGACCATCTAATTTGACCATCTGAACAAAGCAGACTATTGCATTTCACCCATTTACTCTTGTGTTGTGCTTAATTACTCAGGAATTTGACTGAAAGACATTTGAATCAAAAACACACGAAGGGCTAAAAAATCCACCAGTTCTCAGTTCTCTTGATATTTGTTCCAGTGGTTAATTCTCCCATCCTCCAGTGACTTGAAAAATGCATGTCTCTCTCCTCACTTGAAAAAGTGAAAAATTTCTCCTCTAGCATTAATTCGCCTCTACTGTTTCACACCATCATTTTTTTTTTGCTAACTTGAAGAAATGCTGGAAACCTGGTACTTTCTCCTTACAAGGGCACAGGAACAACCATGTTCACTGGTGAGCATCAGTGATGCTGGACGAGGCTGCCTATCTCACCTCTGCACTCTTAAGAGTATTTGTAGCAAGTTCTTGAGGGCCTGCCTGCTAATTTAAGCACTTTGGCATCCACTCTGTGAAAATTTGGCCATCCCACCACCTGAAGGCAGCAATAAGCAAGGAGTTGAAGGTTTCTTCTATGAAAAAGTTGCAGCTCCTGAAGCCTGCACTCTGAGGTAACCCAAAAGTGTAAGACTTCATTATTTCCTTTCTGAAGTCAGGCCTGTCTTGTGAATACCCAGCTGAAATGCATATTGATTGCTGCACTAGCATCACTGGAGTTGTATTATGTATGTATTGAGTAATATCAGCTACAAAGTCCTCTGTTCCTCTGTCCTGCTGTAGACCTTCTTTCTTTTTTTCTTCTTTTTTTCTTCTTCTTTTTTTTTTTTTCTAACCCTATGGGGAATGTGAACTGGCTCACCGCTGCAGGAAAGCAGTCTTTCCGTTTCATTTTGTTAAGGAACGCATGCCAGCATTATTATTATTGATTGCTAATCACTGTTCCCGTTATTCTGGAACAAACGCCGGGACAACCATCCTCTCCTCCCTTACTGGCTTCGCAGCCACGAGCTGCTCCTTGCTGCCCTGGCTGGAAGCCGCAGCAGCAGGGCCCAGGCCTGCCCCCTGCACTGAGCTCTCCCCGCTCAGCGCCTGCATCGCTGCCCTGGGGAAAGGGAAGGGCTCAGTCATTCCCTGCGCCACGGCAGACACAGGCTGAGTCCGAGACCAGGCTGCACGGGGCATTTTCCTGCAAACCGTCCTGGTTATATCACCTTCAATCCCTAAGATAGATACACACATACACACACACATACATATATATTTATGTTGCAAAGGTTGCTACCTGATTTGTTCTCCTGCCAAGCCACCAAGAAGTGCCACATGCTTGAGAAATTTGTCTCATTTTTCTCACTCAATGTCCAGGAAACGGATAATGCAGCTATCCCAGCCAGGACGATATCCGGGCAATACGATACACCAGGGGTGGTGTTTGCCTCTTGCCACATCACAAATTCTGCAGCTGCAGAGCTCCAACAGTATCGTTGCAAAAAGGGATCCTTTGGCTGTCATGTCCAAACTGTCAACTGGCCAATACTACCTTTGCAAATGTGTTTGATAACCCCCTGCCTTTGCGAGGATGTATAAGTGATCTGTGCACAACAGCTCACCAATCTCCTCCTCATCTCTCTCTCTCTTTTTTCTTTTTATTTTCTCTTTTGACACCTACCATCTGTCTTCATTATATAAACTTGCCATTTTTATTAATGTTTTTTGCTCATTGTTCCTCCTTGCCTTTACTTTATATGGAAAGGACAGAGAAGCAGCCCCCTTGAAAAGAAATAAATGTTATTACTATGAGGGGATAAAAACCTCACCCTTGCTGTGTTGTAGTGCGTGTAGCAGAACTGCACTCCCCACATTGCCGCTGCATTTCTGGGAGAGTCACCAAAGGCTTTTACAGTCTTTGAACTATCCACATCACATGAGTCATAAAGTACGGGGAAGGGCCAGCGGGCCCTGGCTCTCTCGGATGGATAATCGTGGGACAGCAATGCAATCCTTTTCTGAGCCTCTTCTGCGTGCAGCTGAGCGACATGCATGACACCCTATGATTTAGTTAGGGCAGGCCTCACGTGTGCGAGCTTGGCATTGGAGGAAAGCTGCATACACCAGAAACGGTGCCAAACGCCTATAGAGCAAAAAGTCCGTGGTTTCCCTGATGTAAACCACTGTACAGTACGTGTGGCTCCACGTATTGCTACGACTAGATCCAGGAAGGAATATGGGAGCATGGGGAACACGGACCCCGCTCCTGAAGGACGCTGTGATGCTGTGGGAGCAAGGCCCAGAGCAGTGCCAGGCAGCGAGCTGGCCCCACGCACGCGGCACTCCTGGTACCAGCCGGCTGAAAACACAGAGAGAGAAACAACACGGATCATAAAAACCTTCGGGAAATGATGGCGTGCTACCTCCTCACCAGCTTTATTGGAACAGGAAAATCAGTTTGTTTTTGTCAGCTAAATTAATTTGATTTAGTTACTTAATTCAGCAGTTAAAAACTTGTAAAAATTGTTTTCTCGGTATAGCAATGGAAAATAATGGAAAGTACCAAAAAGAGTGGAGACTGGGGATTTTTATTAGTGTTTTAAATCCTCCTTTATTCACATGTCTTTAAGAGGCGGTGAGGTGACCTTCTCATTTCTTTAGGCCATTTTTGGCGGCTAGAGGTAGACCGGCCATATTAACGAATGTGGGTATTCCCCCCAGCTCCTGGACTCGAGCAGTCTGCACGGCCCCCAGGTTATGTGTGAGCACCACAAGCAGGAGCAGCCGTGACGCGGATGGACACGTCTGAGCACAGGCTGAATTCAGCCCGTGCTCTCCCCGGCAGGCCCCATAGTTGCCCCCCCTGATGTTTTAGGGAAATGTACATCTACCTACGTCAGTTAAAGTTTGGACTTCTGGAATCAAACAAACGAATATTCGTACTCCAGTGTTATTCAGGTTAGGTACTGTCTTGGGTTTAAAATATCTGCTGTCAAAAATGCAGTTAATTCAGATTTTGTATGTCATTTATCCACTTAGTTATTTGTTGTCATAGAGAAATGTGTCAGCACAAGAAGTGCCGGTGGCACATTGGCACAGGAATGATGAGAGGTTCTTTGCTTTTGGTTTTAGCTTCCAACTAATACCACAGAAGTACCAAACTTCATAGCTAGCCTTAACTGTAAAAAGAGTGATGGGTTAGAATATTACACAAGTACAGGTCCATCAACTGGGAGGAAAAAAAAAAAAGAAATGCAGGAGCAGGTTAACCTTTAAAAGTTTTAAAAATAATATTTTTAATTAAAAAAAATAAAAACATATACAAAAAGACCATTTTATAAAATCAGAAAATACTAACACTTATGTATAGATGAATTTATTCTTTCAGAAACATGATCACAGCCATTAATAGTTTTTCAATGCTATATAATATCTAGCTTTAATACCACTACGAACTCAGGGATGGTCAGAACATCCTTTTCCTTAATAATCTCTTTTATCACTGCAGTAATTTTAAACACATTGGGTTTCTATGAACTGCAGCCTATCACTAGAAAAGCTCTAAGCCAGTCAGCTTTTCCAAGTGCAGCAGGTCACTCTGCCTTGCCCTGGCTGAAAGGCACCTCATCTTCTACAATATTTCACCTGTAGAAGTGAGGCCTATATTATAAAATACTTATAAAATTCATCAGAACAAATTACAACTTCTGAACTCTCCACATCTCTTGCTGCTACTTAATTCTCTCGGCTACAATTCCCTCTTTCTCTATGAAATATAAACTATGGAAATGTTATAAGCAAAAAAACTGATGAGCAGGCAAGAGGGAAGAAAGGCACTGAGCAGGCAAAAAACACAGGGAAAGGAGGGAAAAATACTACCTTAAGAAATTTCCAATCATGCTCCCTTAGCAACAACCCTAACATCACAGGGTTTTTTCCTTTCATTTTTCCTTTCACTCCGAACTACTTAGCATCTCTTAACACAAAAAGAGGAACCAGGACCATCTATTACACAAAAGCAGCAGGATTTGGTGTTTCTGTGAGCAGCGGGGAAAGACCTGCTGAAAGGGGTGCTCCTCTGACATATTTCAGGAGATCAGTCCAGAACTGAGGGGTTTTCTTAGCTTTAGCAGTAGTGATTTGGCCACTTATTATAAATCTCATTATAAAGATCTTATTATAGATTTTTTTAAAGATTATCTTATTAAAGATCTTATTATAAAATAGATTATGTTTCCAGTGGTGTGCTTAAATGCTCTTCATGGGAATACTATAGCATTGCTGTCAGAGATGGAAATCTGTAACCAAAAATCTGAATCTCTCCATGGTTTCTCACAGATGGACCTCCTGAGGGACCTGGGCATAAAACTGCCAACATCTACTATGCTTTCATGCTATAGCGAACAACTGCGACTGCTCTTTGAACATCTTCAATAAACTGCAAGGAATGAAAGAATGAAGTTTGGCAGGCAGAATCGTCCTGATTCAGCAAAGTGCTTGTATGTCACTGAAATCAAGGGGACTATTTAGGTGCTTAATTGCTTTGCTGAATCTAGGCCAAAGAGAGAGTAAGATGGTTAAGTTAGAAGACTGAGGTATATGAATCTTTATTCTAGAACACTTAGATCCTTTATTAGCATTGTAGCTCTCCCTAATAATTCACTGTGGTTCAAAAAGGTTGCAAAGGAAGCACATGTCTTACTCTCTCACCCTAATTTTGCAAACATTTTGATGTCTGGGTAATATTAATCACATAAATAGTGCCATTTTCTCAAGCAGAGAAAGGCACGAGTGAAGTGCCACGATGGGCTGTTTTGCAAGTCAGGACTGTATTTTAAAATCTATGGCATTTAAGCACTCCTACAAAGGTTATAAAATTGCTAGACATCTGGACCTAATATTAAAATGTTCTCTATTACACTGTGTCAGAGCATTTATTATAAGGTCTTTTTAAATGAAAGAACAATAAGTTCAGGGAGTTATTAAATAAATTCTTTTTTTTTCTTCAGTTGCTTTTCTTTAAGAACTAAACAAAACCCAGACGAGAGAAAATTAACAACTCCAATATTGATGCTGAAATAAACGACTTGACTTAGTGGTTAGTCAGAACCCATAAAGCAAGGCCGCGGTTGTCCTAATTAGCGTCCCATTTTCAGGCGAGGCTTTTAATTAACAGCTGACATTTAAGAGGTGCTGTGCAATCACCACCTGGCCTCCTTGCGTGCGATCCAGGCGCTCTCGGAGGAAAAGGTCGGGTGCCGTTTTCCTCAAAGTTTTACAGAAGGCAGCCACGAGAAGGAATGGAGGAAGAGGGAGGAAATTAATCTGGATTCTCCAGGGGATTTCGGGCAGGGATTTCCAGTAGTGACCCCAATCCAATGCTGTCCCCCAGGAGAGGGGACCTGCTCCTCCACCTCCTGCCTTGCCCTGGGCCATGCGTTGCTGCCCGACTCGTGCTCCTCAACACGGCGATGCTGCTGGGAAAGCCAGGAGCATTAACACCCCCAAATGCTCCCCGCTACTGTGGCTTGGATCTCCTTCCTCCTGTCCTGGTTCCTTGGTCTTCTTCCCTTTCCTCTGTGCTCCTGAGGCTCACCTGGCAGCGAGGCAGGCCAGTGCAGCTCTTTAGCAAAACAAAAACTACCCGAGCAGCCCTGTGAAAACACGCTTCTAACTGGTGAAGGATGCTAAAACACACAAAAGCATTTTTCTTTCTTTCTTTTTTTTTTTTTCGGTATACTTTACTTGCCCAGAAGTGTAGTGTCTAATCAAACAATTGATGGTGCTGTGACAAGTGACAGGTAGGAAGATGTGGTGAGGGCTGCTGGCTCCTCTGGGAGCGGATGTGCTGAGCCCCCCTTGACAGAGACCAGCCATAACCAGCCAGAGGACTTTGCAGAGTGAGAACTTTCTTACCTCCACCTGTTAAAGCTGCTCTATATGGCATGCAATTGCTAAATTAACTATTAATATTTAAATAAGTCTGTATTTCCTGGGTCACTGGAAGAGGGAGCAAACGCCAAGCTGTGGCCATGCTGCTTCTCTCCTGCTCTTTGGCCTGATGAATATTTGATTATGATTCAGTGAAATAGCTTTCAGCATGGAGGAGTGCACTCCTTTCCCTAGGCTTCCCCAGAAAACAGCATGGCCTCGTGGCCAGGGCACTTTCCTGAGAGGAATGAGCTTGCATTTTTGGGCAGACAAGGGCATTCAACCCTCCTGGGTGACTGTTTCTGTGTTGTGGTGTGAGAGATGTGTCTTTCCTCATGTCTTGTGCAGAGCCTGGTCAGTAGGGTACATTCTGGTAGGACCTACTGGAGCGAGACCTTTAAGTGCTGTGAATAGAAAACATAAATCACGGCGGAACAAGTATGGAGATAACCAGGAAGAGATGAACTGCCTTTGGACATGGCTAGTGACAAAATCTCTTTGTTGGGGAAAGAACAGTGCTGCTGAAGGCACCAGGTAAACCTCACAGGGTGGCAGCTTTGCAGTAGGGTGACCGAGAAGGCCTCAGATACGCAGAGCGATGGTGCAGAGCATCACGCGTGCCTGGAAGCCCCAGCAGCTCAAGGAGTTTCCAAGTATCTCCGCAGTGGGGATGGGGGAGGCAGCTAGGGTGGCAATCCTGTTGGTTCTCCTCATGTTAACTGTGCCTTCTCGTGAACCAGAGCTATCAGGCACCAATGGGATGTAAGCGTGTCCAGGGTTAGAGAGCTGCTTGATGAGGAGAAATTGGGTATCATGATTTGGGGTTCAGAAATCTGCAGGGGAGGGTTAGACACAGGTGCCCAACCCATTTATGTGGATCTCATCTTTGGAGGATATGTTAGTACATACTTTAGCTACTTCCAAACTGCACTGATGATATTTTCATCCTAAAAATTACAGATGGGGACACTCTGTGAGCTTCCCGTGGGATTATGTGGCAGTTAGCAGCTAGTTTGCCTTGAGACTTAAGTCTCGATCTGTCGTTGGCTTGCTACACAAAATGCTGATTGACTCTGAAAGGAGTTTATAAAAATAGCACTGGGGCTCTCCATGTATTGGAATTCAATAATATTTCAGTCTGGCACCTTTGGATCTGAAAATAAATCTTTGCTCTTTTAGCCAGCACACAGTTATCAGCTGTAATGGAGTTGCTTCTGGGTCAATGATGGAGAACAGAAAAATACTAAATAATTCAGGTGATTGACCTGAATCTCCCAAGGGCAGCACTGGCTTTGCAAACCAAGGAGAAGGGGTTATTGAAATCAGCAGGATTACTTGCACGAGGAAGAGTAGGAAACCGCTTGTCCACGCTCATTTGGAGAGTTTTCCCTTGCTGTAGAGGCACATAAGCAGGAGCCGGTGTCACCAGCCCGTCTGTGGGGCTGTCAGTGGGGAAGGGATCATTACGGTTACTTTTAAAAGCAGAGTCTGTCACTCTTGGCTCGTTCCCCTGCAGTCCTCATCCTGCAGTCTTAATATATCCTATTCTTATCACCATGTCACAGATGATATAACAACAGCAGAGCGGGGCAGGCTGCTCTGCTCTTTGTGAAAGGTGAGGGCAGGCTTGTGCTGCTTTCCTTAAGTGCTGCTAGGTGGCAATGTGTCACCTAGGAATTCCCGAGCTTTCCACGGCCACCAGGCTCCTTGGCTAGGGGCAGAGCAGGGACTGCCATGCGGCGCTTCCCTGGGAAAGGACCTGTTACTTCCCTCACACGTATCAGCCGCTTATCCTTTCCAAGGAAACAAATATAGCACTGAATCCCACCAGAAAAATCTCTCCTCTGTGAACAGTACAGAAAAAAAAACCTTCACACTGGAAAACAGTTAGGCCAACCCGCTGTGATATTTCTGTTTCTATTGAGAGCGCCATAATAAGGGAACAAAGCCTTCCGACCTAAAAAGATACTGCCACCTGGGACAAGACTATTCCATATCCTTAAAAATTTCTTACATTTTTCAAGCATAATATTTAATCTACTGAAACAACTTCAGGACACTTGTATTGATAGTTGGGTTGAAAAGTAGCTTTAGTAAAGGTGGAGAGGAAGGATACCCAAATACCTAAAATCAGGTCACCCCATGCACGTGTACTAACCAGAAGAGAGCAACGAGGCTCTGGGATATCGCTCTGAGCGCCCGGAGTCACCAGCACTAAAACAAGTGCTGATTTTCCTGTGGTTGTGTGGTTCCTGGCACCAGGGAGAAGTGCAGGTTTCATCAAGCAGCAATATATATTGCTAAATAATAATAATAGCAATTTTACTAGTACTATTTTACCATTTTTTAACTAATTTTACTAAGATAGTACTGTTTAAAGCAACAATAAGTAATGATAAAGTAATGATGATAAGTAATGCTGATGATTTGCCCAAGCGCTGTCCAACAGCCCTCACATCCCAGCCTTGCACCTAGTAGCAGGGAGGCGCCTTGAGGAGCACCCGCGCCGCTGTGCATGACGTCATGCGAGCGCACTCGTGACGTCACGCCGACGCGAACGCAGGCGGGGCGTGACGTGACGTGACGTGGCGCGGACCGTTGGGGCGCGGCGGCGGTTGCCGGCGGGGCCGTTTCCCCGCGCGCCGCCCCCCAAGCGCCCGCCCCGTCCGGGG
>NW_010580628.1:39989-51640 GCF_000705375.1 Tinamus guttatus
GGAAACGGGGGGAAGATCGTTAAAACGGTTAAGTCGTGATGAAAAGAGGCTGTAGTTGGTTAGGAGCGGCGACACCTGTACAGGTCTGAAGCGTGGCCTGCAGGGAGCATTTAATAATACAAAAAGGTAAACAGAGAACGAATAAGTTAGAAAACACTTAGCTTGCCATGCAAAAAAAATGAGGTGTTCGGTAGGAATCGTGGCTGCTGAAAGGAAGCAGGGAAGAGGTGCAAATTACAAGCCAGAAAAAAAGGAAGAACAACAAAACCTGCAGGTTACTGACCCTGTGCGTGCCCGGGAGTTGGACTAGATGACCTCTAGAGGTCCTTTACAACCTTAACAATTCTATGATTCTATTTAGCTTACAGTGTTAAAAGCTTTTTTCCCCCCCACAATTTATTTTAATTTCATTTATGCTCTGCTTGAAACTGTTTATTTAATTTGGGTATCTTCTCAGTTTTTGCTTTCTTAAATTCTGAACAAGCAAACATTGTTTCTAACTCTGACATCAGGAAACTTGGAGCCAGGACTGCCTGTTCTCTAACATTGGGAGTGTAGGACAGTCATTTACGGTACTAACTCCTCCTACAGCCCATTTCTAGATGGGCTGCAAAGCTCTTCAAGGATCCTCGTATTGAACTAGAGAGGTTACTGGTCCTACCTAATTCATGTGTTTTCCACACTGCATGTGCCAGAGTAGCATTGAGCAAGTTTGGGGCCCCCACAATTTAAAAAAGAGCCCTCAACCTGCTCGAGGCTGTTCCTTTGCTCGCTGCTCCTTCAGTGGATTGTCTCGAGCCTCAGCTGGCAATTAGAGTTGGAAGGGGCTGTTACATGATGCATGCAAGTGGCTCTAACCCATTTTTGATGGAAGGAATTAGCGATGCCTGAGCAGGAGAGGTAGGTGGGTGTTTGTGTAACCTTCACGCGAGGGGTGGTGACAAGCAGCTGGTAATAGTGGCCTTTTCAGCTTGTGCTGCCGAGGAACCTGTGAGTGAGATCTCCTTCCCTTCAGTTCAGCTCCCTGCCTGAACTCATGGTCCATAACTCCCGGTCGCTATGAGGCCCATTCCCTTGACTAGACTTTCAGCTGGTGCTGTTCTCTGTTTGGTGGTGGTTGTTGAATTCCCTCTCTCTGTCCAAGAACTCTTTCTTCCCCCTTCACAGTCGCTGACCAGCTCCTGGGTTTGGCGTTAGTGACTGTCGCCTGTTCTCAACCTCCCTTTTTGTTTTTCTCCTGCGGAAGGGCTGTGTCCATGGCTGCCCTCCTCCCTGCTGTGCTCTCTGTTCGCTCTCACAGCGTAAGCCCAGCAGTGCCAGCCCCAGCGGGGTGGCCGCTGGCTCCCCGCTCCGCCGTCCCGCGCAGCCCCTGGCTCCGCTCTGCTGCCACGGCCGCTTCCACGGGCGCCGCTAACGCGGGCGCGCAGAGAGCTGAAGCATCAGGCCCGCTCGGCTCGTCACCCTCAGCTGGCATCTTCCTTCTCTCAACTTCCTGCCTGCACACTAATGCTCTCGTCACTGCAATTGCTCCTGCTGGAGATGTCCAGCGGGGCCGTTCTCCCTGGCTTCGTGATGTGCCGGCTGCTTTCGATGCTGTGGCAGTGCCACAGGGGCGACATGCCTTCTCTTCTCATGCGTTCTCATTGTTCCCTTGCAATGTCCATTGAGTATTTTCATTTGCCTGAGATTGTATTTATGGATTTCTGTCTGCAATATCCTCTTTCATATTTTTTTCTCTGCCACACTTAATCTCAGGATATGTTTATCCAAAACCAGAATTTCAGCTGCTGTGTCTTTGCAGGTGACTTGCTAATCTGTGTTTACCCTTCACACTTGCTTGCATATATCAACCAGGCCCAAACAAAAGGGCCTGGTTGATATATGATGTCTCTGAGGTATCACAGATGACAGTCCCATCATTGTGAGCTCATTGTGCTACAAACACATTCCCACATCACACGTTTTATTACCCAGTGACTTGTGTCGGTATCTCCAGCAGCATTTTTGAGTTGGAATTTACCCTACTTGCATGTTTGATCTTGCTGGTTATTTCTGTGTAGGTGCTTCCTGATGCAGCTTACCCTGTTACACATACAGCTCAAATGCTCATCTTGCCTCTCAGCGTATTTTTGTCTTAGTTCTGCCCACTCAGGAGGTTGCTCTGACCACGTCTCTGTATGCTGTCTGCTCTGCTAGCAGCTGGCTGTATTGCCAAAGGTTGCTGTTTACTAGAGGATGTTAGAGGACAAAACTTGGTGTTGCAACAGAATCATGGTGTTTGACGACTGAACTGTAACTACGTAGTTAGCAGGCCTCTGCTAGAGAGTTTTGTGAATGTGTTGGGGTATGTTTATATGTGTCTGTCTGTATATAGAAGGGGTGTGTGTGTATATGTATATATCTATATATATATATGCACACACTGTTCTTGCATAAGTGTATTACTGCTTTGATGCTGAGGGTTTGGGTATGTGTTCGTATGAGCCAGTGATGTGCTAGCCCACAAGCAAGGGTCATGTAAAGTCACGCAAGTGCCAGAAGGATTTAAAACATTATCTTACATTAGAGGTTCAAGAACAGGTTACAGATGTAACTAGAGATTGTGGAAACAGCAATTATAGCTGGTCTGTTAGTTGTCACCAGTGATACGCTAAAGGTCTGGCACTTTTTAAAACATTTGAGAAATACTGGTCATCCCTAGTGTTTATTATTCTAATACTGTCAGATATTTGGTCACTATAAAAACCATGCTTAAATTATGTGCATCAGAGATGTTAGTGGCTACATGTCTGTCTTTTTAAAGCTTAACTAAGACTTCATTTTGGAAAATCTCTCTAAACAGGCACAGTTACATTATGCTAAACTGAAAATTACAAAATTTTAGTACGTTAAATGTCTTTTGAATTGACCTATAACATTCAACTCATACTGCAGCATCTCTTTCTTGCATTGCTTTCACTTATGGTGCAAAAAATCAATCTCTTCCATGCAGTGGTTTGCAAGTGCTTCATACTGATTAAAATTTTGAAATTTTGTCATAGATCAGCAGAAATCCATTTAGTTTAGGAGAGCTGAGGCTTAAACACTAAGCTTTTTCTGAATGGCTGGCTATTAAAATAATCTTTTTATTTTATTTTTATTTTTAAAAAAGGTAGTTTCTCTGACCAGCACTGTAAGAGATGGTTTTAGAAAAAAAAAATTCGATGATACTACTTTGCATGAATCATTAATCGTGACTCAAGATCAGCAGGCAGTGATGTCCAGTTTGTTTTCTAATCCCTCACTTGCTGATGCTTTTCATTATCATAGTGATAATATTAGAGTAGTTAGTGCCACACAGTTAAAACTGACAGACACTTTCTATTTTTTTTTTCTTGGAATAAAATTTCCATATCTTAAGTCTCTTTTGCTCTGTAGGACTTTATTTTCTAGGTAAAATCTAATAGTATAAAAATGATTGAATGAGTATAATCTGGCAGGGTGTTAGGTTAACAGAACAAATTTTACTTGCTTTCGAGCCAATCCTGGGGTTTCTAGACAATTAAATCAAGTCTGTTTTATGAAGATTGGGGAGGTTTTGTATTCATTGAAAATTAGGAACTAATTGCTCTGTGTCTAATCAGAGCAGAGTGTGCAGGGGCCTGTGCCCTGTGCGATCTTATCTTCTGCTGCTGTGCTGCACTTCACAGAGAGCGCCTCCACTATCTGTGTTTTCAGTGCTCATTTTTTTCCTGAGCAAAAACCAGTGCCTGGACAGAAGATTTTGTTGCATGATTGTGTGTTGGGGAATGACTAGGGGAGCTTTAAGATGCCGTGGATGCAGTGGTACATAGAAATGTACCAATATTACGTGGCTGTGTGAAAGGCAAGTACCATGTTCAATATTTAATACTGTTGTATACCTTTCCTCCTTTGGAAAGCTATGTTGGTTCTGGTCTGTGTCTAAACAAGATTAACTCAAAGTGGAGCAAGAGCTACTAGCGTGATTGAGAAAGACTTATATCTACAAGCACCTAGATGATAAATAATTTTAAGATGTGTTAGTGGGATTATGAGACAAGGAAGTGACCTCTTTATAGAAATCATCTTTGGTTCTGTCTTCTCAAGGATTGATCTTCAGAATGGTCCTATGTGACAGTTTCTTACATAAAACAAAACCAAAAACACCACCACCACCAAAAAAAAAAAAAACCAAAGCAAAAACACCCCCCCCCCCCCAAAAAAAAAACAAAACAAAAAAACAAAAAAGGAGACCCTGATAATTACATTTTTTTTTTCCTCTCTCTCTCTTTATATTTACTCATTTATTTTTGGCAAAATAGTGCAGAGTGAACTGTTCTAGTGGGAAGATCATTGTCTTACTACAACCCTCCTTGTTTTGCACCCAAATACTTTTCCATAATTTTTACAAGACAAGTTTTAAAACTATTTTAATTTTTGGCTTAACTACCAAGATCACTGCTTAAAACTCCTTTTTAACTTTGTGGAGGTAGAGTTAAATTGAGAACTTTGCAAATCCTATCTGCAGAGATCAGGCTTCTGTAGGTTTCTGTGATTGCTTCACCTCAATGTTACTTTCTGCTCTCCTGTTGCTGTCTTTGTGGGAGGACTGAGATGGATCTCAAAGGACAATCTCTGATGATTTTTTTTTCACATGTTTTTCCAGAAATGGCAGCTTGTCTATGGAAAAATTTGCTCCTGACTGCAAAAGAAAGGATAATACAACAGCAGAGGGTATCACTATATGACTTGGCTCATGGCTATCAGGAAGAACTGATAAAGAAGAAACTTCAGCAGTTTGGTGGTGGATCCATCAACCTTTCCAAAGAAGAGGATGGCATTGGAATCCTGACCTTGAACAACCCAAGGCTAATGAATGCCTTCACAGGTATTCTGGGGGATGCTCTTTTTCTCATGTGCAGTTTTGTTTTGTTTCCCCTTCAGTCAGCTATTCTAGCATTTTGCTCCAGAAAAAGTAAAAGCTGTGCTTTAATTAACAGAAGAAATGTTTGGCTTTTAGTGAGAGGTGCAGTTAAGTGTCCACTGCTCTGTACTGTAGTAGTTTTGCAGTAGGCATCATAAGAATGTAAATTTTCCATGACACAAGGACTTTTCTGGCAGAAATGCCCATCCCTTTTCTTTCAGTCAGCACACAGTCTGTTGCTCCGCTCTTTCAAATTTATTTCTTTTTTTCTTTTTGTCTTTTCTGCAGTGGAAACACAGAGTATTTTTAAGAGAGTGGGTAGGTATCATTTTAGCTTTGTAGGTGGTGTTTTGCATTGTTCTTTACCTAATGTCTTTCCTGTAATTTACGCTTTGGTAATTCAGTCTTTTGCAACCACCCAAACTGCCTTTTTTTTTTTTTCATTATTTGTCTTATATCTTAAATGTTAATGCCTGTTAAAAGAAGATTAGGTGAGCTGGCTATTCTCAGCTGTTGCAGATTAGGAATATTCCCAGTAACTTTTACAAAGGGCAATGCTTAGCTATCAAAAATCACATGCCACTTTTCATTAATCTTGTATTAGGAGATGTTTTCATCTACAAGGTAGGCGCGTCCGCTATCTCTCTGTCTGAAATATTCCAATTTAAATGACTCTGTGCAGACATAAATGACAAAGGCTCAGGGTCTGCCCCTTCCCAAACTTGAGCTTTTTGTAAGCCTTACCCTATGAAGTCTTATTGTTTAATATTTTGAAATGGATACATTTGTGTCATCTTGTTCCTTTCCTGTTCTATTTTCCTGCCCAGATCTCACTGTTCCTTTACTACTAGCAAATATATTTGCAACCCACTAGAAAAGCACAGAACTGTTTACATGGAGAATGTCAATCTACTCCTCCTATTACTGATAGTTTGCTGCAAGGAAGAAATCCTAACAGAAGAACAGAATTTTTGATAATTCACCCAAATGTCTCTACAGTTTCCCTTTTGTTTCCTTTTTAAAGGCTGATCTGCAAAATTATTACCTAATTTGTAAACTTGAAAAGTTGTATCTAGAAGATGTTATGATGAAGATTATCTTTAAAAATGTCTACCTGTCAGCAAAGAAGATGTTATGATGAAGATTATGCTGACAGGTAGACATTTTTAAAGATATACATTATTATGCAATCCTGATTATGTCGTTGCATGTCCTTTTTCTTTAGCTCTGGTCTTATTTTGGACTCAAAAGAGATAGTCTGTGGACTGTAAGTTTTTGACTTCTTTGTTGTGGAAGTTGAAAGGGCTGCGAGAAATGAGAGGCAGTAGCAGAAAAAGAACAGAAAAGCCCAGTCTGTTATGGAGATCAGATATAATTTGAATGGCTTAAAGTGAACTTTTGTGGAGCCCTACAACTATGTTTTTCATTTTTTCTGGGCACTTAGCAGGAGGCCCTCAGAACTGACTCGCAGAAGTGCTGAGCAGTCCCAGCTGCTGTGTAGCTCACTGGTGGCTGGGCTTTGAATGTGCTAAGTGCCATATGATGTTAATGTACTGAAGTCTTACAGTGCATAGCTCAAACTGGACACCCCATAGTGGTGAGTATCTTCTTTAGCTCAGTTGGTCTAAAATGATCTCTCCTCATAGGAGTGCCATGAAAATAAGCTATTAGTGTATTTGAATTAGTTACTGCAGCAAACAAAGGCCACAAGAAAATGAGAGAACCAAACCATCTGTCTTTGCTGTGAACCCCGATTGGCATATAGCACGAGGCATGTGGCCAAGCACTTCTGTTTAAGGTGGTGTACAGAGCCCTGTGGAGACAGTACTCGATTTAACTACATAATAGCCACAAAATTTGCTGGGCCAATCCTGCTGTGGCGGTGAGGATACTGCTGCTTTCTGCTGCATACCTCCGACAGAGATGTTTGCTGCTGTAGTGGGAAGGATAGAAGCAAAACCATGTGGTCCCTTGGCCACTGCTGTTGATGATATTGATTCAGTCTCCCTTTGATTTCGGTGTAACATTCCTCTGCAAACTGCAGTCGGAAGGGGACAGGTTGTGCAACTCCAACCTTACCTGAGCAGGACCCATTGCCTTCCTAAGAGACTATAAACACCCCACCTCAAAGAAACTCTGTTGATTCTGTGTCTCAGGGCTGAATACTGGCAGATGTGAAATTATATATAGATATAGGCTTCCCTTAGAAAACTTTAAGATGTCATTAAGCTTTTGAGAAAAATCCTATTTACAAGGCATGTACTTCACACAGCAGCTTTTTATCTCAAAGGAATTATGTTTATTCTAAGATTGGGCAACTCATGGAGCTAAAAGCGGGAGAAAATTGTTAGCAAATTGGTAATGGGCAACATGGAGCTTGTTATGCCTTTTATCTCCTCTTAATTGGAATCTGATAGCCACCTGTTTGAAATGGTCTCTCTGGAAACAAATGCTAACAAGGTCAGTTTCAGCTGGTGGAACCAATTTCAGCCGCCTAACCTCTTGCTGAACTAAAGTTGAATGTAATTTAAAAGAAAATGGGCCAGCTTGCAGAAACTGCGTAACAGTAGTGATAGTTCTACTGTCTTGAATTGTCTTGAAAATGTTTATTCTTAAATTATAATGAAAAGGCAAACAAAATGTTTTTCTGGATAAATTTAGTGTTGTGAAGAGCATGAACTTACTTATTGATATCAAACACTGAAAGTCCAAGGAAAGGAGGTTCTGCGTTAGGGGTGCAGCCTGATCATTTTATCAGTCATTATGGACCATGTCTATGGGTAAAATGTTAGTTTGGTGCTGTCACTGTAGTCAGTAATGTGAGGGATCTCCTCCTATGAGTAGGGGACAGGGTTTTCTGTTCGCTTCTGTTCAGGGGCTGCTGTTCCTTGCCATTGCATGCAGCTGGCTTGTGCAGTTCCCTTTTGTAAACTCCAGCTAACTAGATTTTTGGCTTCTATAATACTTTTGCAGAAAGACTGTTTGGTACCTCTCCACTTTGACTATTAAAAGGATTATTAAAATTATTTTATATTAAAAAATTAATAATTAAACATTAAACATTATTATATTATCATGTCATATAATAATTAGATGTTAATATTAATATATTCAAATATTGCAATTAAATGAATATTAAAATATTGTTGTTTATATTTAATATTAAATATTAAAATGATGATTAAAGCAAACAGTGGTTGCACTATATCTTGCTTGTGGCACAGCTTCAGTGCTGGCCCAAATATTTCTCTCATGCAAAAATGTGGGAAATACAGGCAAAGTGAAATCCATGAGGTTGAGCCACACATTTAAGGAATGGCATACGAAGAAAAGTCATTGTCAAATATACTTGCAAGCTGGGGAGACATTGTAAGACCCAAAGAAATCTCTTCTAGGCCTTGTTCTGCTCCATATTTTCATTCATGGCTTGAAAGACAGAATAGAAAGTGACTTGCTGAAATTGTCAGATGACTGCATATTGGGAGGACTTGAAAGGCGATTGTATTTTGGAGCAGAGCAATGAGAGGCAAATGATCTTGATCAACTGCTAAAAGAGCTCAAGATCAACAAAGTGAAATGCAGTGAAAGCAGATAGTATGTGCCACGCATAAGAATCATGATTAAATTGTAAGTACAGAGTGGAAAGGTAGCAGTTTTTCTGACGTTTGTTAGAGATGTATAGCCAAAAAAAGGTATCATTTTTATTATACAGTATGTAATATCCACTTAATTCTTGCTCTCCTCAGGATTATTGTCAAAATGTGCTCTTTTGGTGACTGAGAGCAAGTCTAAGGTAAAAGTGCTTTGTGGAACATTCGTTCTTGACCTGGCACTGGTCTTCACAAGGGCCTGCAGAATAAAACAAGCAGGAAGGAAAATAACCTCAGCAGGTGGGGATGGATACGAGGACATGATTTTAGGGCAAAAAAAGTTCTGTACATGCAGGAGTGGGGTCAAAAAGCAGCAGTATTTGAAGAAAGAAAGAAAAAAAAAAAGGGGCAAAGAGCTGTTGAGGGTAAAGCACACCTGTATTGGAAACAGGTAGGATTGTGTAAGTCCTTGTCAAAGGAAGGTAAGGCTGAGAGTGAGATCAGCCTGTATGTAGGCTGCTTTTTGAAACAGCTTTCTGCAAGTGCTTTGTCCTAAGTGTATGTCTGAGTCATGGGCACTGAGAGAGAAAAGGCTTTAACTTAGTGCCTTTGCGAAGGATCTAGGACTAGCTCCAGAATAGCTGGATTTCTGGAATTCCAATTCAGGAAGGGTAAGGCTGTGACAGAAACCACCACAGGTTGTTGTTAAAAATACTACTCGGGGAGACCACTGAAGAGCAGCTTTTTGATGGAGACTGGGAAAGTTGTCCTCAGTAGGTGCTATTTGATTAAACTAATGTGGAGTCGATTGAAAACAAGGATCTATTGGGGAAAGATTGCTTTGCTGAGGAGTGAATTCTTGGTGTAGGTGAATATTAATTCTCACCTCTCCATTAGTTATCCAAAAAAAAAAAGAATCATGTGAATATGATAATTGGCACATGGTTATCTTCTGTGCTTTGCCAGCTCTTTGGGTGCAGTGGAATGAAGATAACATAAAGGTTGTCATTAGATGGATAGACCTATCCATGAGTGGATACCTATAAGCTCACATTGCAAACAAAAATAAAGCAGCTGGAGTTTATACACTTCCTTTTTGTGAGTGTAGCACAGACTGCGGAATATTTTTCAGAATTCCAGGAAGTCCATCTATTACAGTGCTTGTAATTTTAGGGGGGAATTTGTTGCTGTCTTGTATTTTTAAGCCCATAACTTAACACTGATAACTTGTTTTTGGTAGTGAAAAATGTAATATATGATATTGATAATCACATCCTCTTGAGAAATTTCCTTCTCTCCTTTATGACAGGCACTATGATGATAGAACTCCAGGAGAAGGTAACTGAATTGGAAAACTGGAAGGATGGCAAAGGCCTTATCGTCTGTGGTGCAGGAAACACTTTTTGTTCAGGATCTGATTTGAATGCTGTCAAAGCAACATCCAACTCTGAGGCAAGTAGTGATGCAAGTTGCATTTTTGGAGAAAAATGAGCTCTATGATATTCTGAGACCTCCTTCACATGGAGGTGTTCAGCTGTGCTTGTGCTGCAATTAGACATGCAAGTCACAGAATGAAGATTTTCATGTTTGGAAAAATCCTGGCAGCCTCTTTAAGTAACAACTTAAGTGTTGATGTAAATGATTCATAACTCTGAATTAGTATATTACATAGTCTTTTTAGCCTGCTATTTAAAAATGTCATTTTGGTTTCTTAGGATTATATGGTGCATTTGCATGTAAAATAACCTGTGTTTCAGTAGTTTAACCTTTAAAAGCAGATGCAAGAAATTCCTTATGTATACTAAAATCAAAAACAAATTTAAGAAGCATGGCTACTACTGCATAAAGATTTCAATTTTGTCAACACTGTGCTTGTAGCTGACTGAAATGCAAGGACAGCTTTGTATTATAGAGCTTTGGATTGATCTTATGTCAGATAAGTTTGGCATTGACAAGGTGAGAGAACGGGCAATGTGGCACCATTTTTTTGTTGTTGTTGCTATTGTGGTGTTTCTTTTTGTTTGTTTTTTTATGACACCACCTTGTTTTGGCTGCTTTTACAAATGCTATCATTCTTTCAGGAGTCAGTATATGGTTCCTGCCAGTATGTGAAGAAGGACCTTATCAACAGTGGGGTGGGAGGGTGGGATCCTGCTGCTAATTCCATCCTGATTTGCAGTTATAGTAGCAGACGTCCTGCTGCTGATTTGTGCTTTTGTGCTCATTTCAATTTTGAAGGTTTTGTCAATACAAACTAATTTTAATTGAGCATTTCAGTAAGAACATGAATTCAAGAACTGATTAATATTTCTTTAGTGATGAGTTGTCTTTGATGAAACTTAGCATCTTAAAATACAAAGACTTAAATATTTTGACCTCATAAGTAGGATGTTCCAGTTCTTAAAAGTTACAGGAGGCTGTTTCCTGTGCTTTTTCTAAGCATTGAGAAACCATATTTTATAGACATTAAAAAAAATGCAGACACGTCTAGATTTCAGAAAACTATATGTGCTCTTAAAATACCCCAGTGAAAACTTCTCAAAAATTCTATCTGAGCTTTTCAGCTTGGTTTAGTATTATGGTAACAGAAAAGAAGCTGCAATCAGACATATACTGATTTTTTTTTTCTTCCTGATCTGTAGTCTTAGCTTTCCTCTAAAATTCTGCATTTGGTAATTTTCAGTGATTCTGTTTTCATATAGGCTATGTTGGACATTTAGACATATTTTGTCTTGGAGCCATTATGGTGGGAGAGAGGATTGGCATAAGGGTTAGGCTCAGTAACAGATGTAGTGGGCAAAATGAAATGTGCAGGTATTGATCACAACTTTGTTGAAAATTCTCTGCAAAGAACCTAGATCTCCTGCTAAGGCTGAAATGCGAGTGTAAGAGTCACAAGAAATGCTCCAAGAAGAATTGGACCTGGTTGCTTTCTGTTCCCTTGGTAGAGTTCAAACTATTTCCTCTACTCAGCCCTGGTGAGGCCACATCTGGAGTATTGTGTCCAGTTCTGGACTCCACAGTACAAGAGGGATGTGGAGCTGCTGGAGAGAGTCCAGCACAGGGCCACAAGGATGATCAGGGGCCTGGAACATCTGCCCTATGAGGAGAGGCTGAGGGAGCTGGGCCTGTTCAGC
>NW_010580628.1:51703-74536 GCF_000705375.1 Tinamus guttatus
TTTCTTAACAGTGAGGGTGACAGAGCACTGGAACAGGCTGCCCAGAGAGGTTGTGGAGTCTCCTTCTCTGGAAGATCCTCAAACCCGCTTGGACGCAGTCCTGTGCCACGTGCTCTAGGTGACCCTGCATGTGCAGGGGGGTTGGACTAGATGACCTCTAGAGGTCCCTTCCAACCTTAATGATTCTATGATCCTATAATTTATCACAAAGTGAGAATTTATATGTAATGGCAACCCCTAAGTCATCTGTTTGATAGGAGTTAACAGTTGCTATTAATTTGAACTTCAGTAAAGCACAGAATTTATTTTACTCCAGAGCTGCAGAACTCTGCTCTGTAGCATGCTGCAGGTGAGTGAATGCTGTCTGGTTTCAGGTCAGGTTTTCAGCGCAGGGGGTGCCGTAAGGCAGAAAGGGGTGAGGTTTGTGCCTGAACCAGTGTGTTTTTTCCTTTCATTTTTGGCAAGGCTGCTTTAGCTCATTTCTTTTATGAGTGACCCCAAACTTTTGTTTTTATTCCTCCTCTGACTGTTCTTTTTGTGTTTTGGGGGATGTAATGCTTTGGCTTTTCCTGATGGGCAGGAAAGGCAGGTTGATGGCCAAGGATACTGAAGGATTTTCATGCCCTCTAGTGGCTCCTCCTCCTCTTCTTCCTCTGGTGTAGGCTTGTGCCTGACCTGAGAACAAACCCAAACACCCTGCCTGCTCTTCCTCACGCTAACGAAATGGTGACCAGCTTGCAGCAGGCAAATTAAGAGTGAAACTGAACATAAATAACTAAATGTGCCCCTGTAACCCTGCTTCCCAAGCGCAGTCGCCGCACTCTGGAGTGAAACTCAAATCGCTAACTAAGCAAAAAGTGGTTGATCCCTGGATCTCCTGTCGCTCTACGGCAGCAGCTCTGAGCAGTAAGTGTCAGTGGCCTCTTGTGCAGTGGGAGCTGCTTTGTGGAGCCGCTCTTGGTGTGAGCAAACCCTTCTGCTTTGGCAGCAGAATAGCCACCAGCGTGGCCTGCCGTTCTGCCTCATGGGGAAGCGACTCTCCTCTCCCCTGCCTCCTTCCCTCCCCACCTCCACCCAAGCTGTTAATCTCTTCTTCCATATGCAGCGTGTATGGAAACCTGGATTTTGCCTCGCTTTCTGCGTGTTAGCTTCCTTTTTACTCCACAGACAGTGTTATAGAAAAATATGATTATTCCACTGGATTCCAGTGACAACCTTTTGCTCAGATAAAATATTCAAGCAGCCTTATTTTTCTTATCAGGAAGGCTTGAAGTATATATTGGCCAGGACTCAAGTAATTGTGCTTATTTCTTATTTCAGGGTAGTTTTTTCTGCACAGTCATTTTCCCATGTGATGCAGGCTAATCTTCCCGCCACCTGAGAGTAGGAAGACCTTTATTTCTGTCCGTTCACTCATAACTGCATTTATCAAGCTGATCCGTTCCAGCATTAATCTGCAATTACCATTTTGAGTTTGGTGTGAATTGAAGTGGCCGTTTTGAATGCAGGGCCTGTTTTGTGCTGGGTGAGAGCAGGTTTTATCTGCAGAGCGTGGCTTCGGCTGCCTCCCGATGGCTCCGGTACAAGAACTGTGCAAGGCCTTATCTCAGCATTGGTACTTTTTACTTTCCTGTGGGGTTTAAGCTTTTCTTCCAATTCTGAAATACTAAAGCAGTTGTTTTGGAGGACTTGATCCTTCTTTAATTTAGAATGGAAATACTTCAACTGATTTTAATAGGTGTAGGACGTGGATACAGTGCTAAGTATAAGGGCTCTCTTTGTAAACCACATTATAATTACAGGAATTTTCCAGCAGCCCTTTACTGTTATGAAGCTGAATGAATTCCTTGGTGCCTGTGACAGTCTGGCCATGGCAGCTTTTACCTGCCAGAGTCCCGGTCCTGCGTGCCCTAATGGTGCTGTGCACTCCACGCAGGGTAGTGCTTGGGAACCCAGGGAGCTTGGATATTGCTGATGTCAAGACCTGTTCTGGACTTAACTGTTGGAAGAGCTCAGGAAAAGCTCATTAAGCTTCTTCATTTGCAGTTATATGAGTCAGAAGCTTTTAATTAAGGTAAATTAATTATCTTATTGACCCCTGCCCTTAAAGTTGGGTATTAAAAATCAGTAAATACCAAGAGAGATGTTTGTACTTCCTCCTCATAATTTTCTTTTTGAAAGACAAACTGAAATTGCTATCTGCTGCTTTTTACTTCCACTGTGTCCAAACATTATTATTTTTTTTAATCTGAATTAAATGACGTGTGCAGTTAAATGTATGTATGGTCATGATCGTACTGCATTATTCATGTGTCTTTGTTCCTGGTCAATACTGGACGCCAGAAGAAGAGTGTAAAAACAAGTAAGGCAGACAGTGATTTTTCTTAAGAATATTCTCTTAGCCTTCAGCAATTTGTGACTCAGATTTCCGGAGCTAAAGATGTTACCTTGGATTTAATAACCTGTTACAGATTTTCTTTCTGTCACAAGTTTATCTAATTGTTCTTGGAGCCATGTATTATTTAAGAGGTTGCAATACTGCGCTGTAAAGTGTTTCACAGTTAGTGGCATGCTGTGGGAAGAAATACATTTGCTTTTGAACCTGGCAGCTACTGATTTTATTTGAAGCTCTGTAATTCTTATACTGGAAATGAAGGGAAGGATTGTTCCTTATTCACTATTGTTTGCAAGCTGAATACTGCAAGCTCATGTAAAACAAAAACAAGGAGAGAAATAAGACTGTCTTTCAGATTAAATGCTTGTGACTGAAACAACAAAAACTATAGTTGTTTTTTTTTTGTAGATTTTAAGCAGTAAAATATAGTCTTATATATGCAGCAAAATATAGCCTCATATTTTAAATGGAGTATTATGGGTATTTTTGTGGGAGGAGAGAGAAGGGGAAGAAGAAAGAATGTGCAACTTCATGTCATGGAAACTTGGTATTTTTTAATGCTTGTTAGCACTTTGGCAATTATATTCGTAGTGGCTAAACTATAACTGAGATGATAAAATGTGGATTGGGCTCTGATTTTGACCTGGTCTATACTGGGCCTATGTTATTGCATCCTGAGGTTGGGCTGGGCTTCAGGAAAAGCTAGAAGAAGAAGGAAACAAAAAACCCTTCTGGAGTAAATGTAATGAATATTCCTATCTGCTCTGTTTTTATATTTAGTTGCATGACATTAGGATCACTTAACATTTGGGGATTTTTCTGTCTTTTATAGGATGGGATGAATATGTGCATGTTTATGCAAAATACCTTAACCAGACTTATGAGGTAATATATTTTTTCTTTTCCCTTCTTTATGAAATAATCATAAGGATTGGAGTATGTTTTGACTAGCTCTTTATGGAGCTATTTAAAGTTAAATATACAGTTTGAATATGTAAATTTGAATACCAGACCTTGTATTTGCACATGTGAATCAGGTAGGTATTTGTGGATGTAAACCAAGCTTGACATTTCACAATTATTAGGCTTTCTGGAGATAGGAACAGAAAAAAAAATCTATAGGTTTATAGGTGGAGGGCCAGGAAACTTGATCTTTGTAGGCTCTGACTTCTATAACTCAGTGGGAATTCAACTGGGCTCTCAAATCAAGCAGGGCCAGCTTATGCGGCCTACGCAGGTAACATTAATATATTTAATCTTGTCACTTCGTAAGAAGAATATGTTCAATTCTACCATCTGGTACTTCTCAAAATCATTTTTTTTCCTCCTTTATATTTAGCTTCCCTTAAGAAATCTCATTTCAATTAAATTCGTGTGTGGCAGATTCTGCCTTTTGTCTGCTTAGGGCTCCTTGAAGATAAATGTTCTGCATTTCCAAATGGTGTATATGAGAAAATGTCAGGAGTTAACATTGTTCTGTGAAGCTGCCCAGGAGAGCGGAGATGTAGTTACTGTGTTGTAAGGAACGCTCAGGATAAGAGCAAGTCGTTTGTGTAAGCTGACCTCTGTATAATCAAAATCTGCATGCAGGAAACGAGGAAAAATGAAAATTAAGGCCTTACCTGGGGTGTCTTGTCTGAGAGTATGCAAGCACTGCTTTGCAGCCATAATTAAGGGACAGTGCTGCATTGCTCTGGGGAGGGAGGCTGCTGTGGAGCTCTGAGGGAGCTGTGCCTCACTGTGACTCTGAAGAGGTTCCTCGAGTGCATGGGAAACAGCAGGCTGTGTAGACACAGGGACTTGGACCTTCGTGCCCTGTACTGTGTAAAGTGTGCTCTAACTGGTGAGGGTGTTTGGGCCATAATAAATTGTTTGCGATGAAGAAAAGAAAATATATGGTAAGAAAAGCAAATATATGGTAATAAATTGTGAAGTTGACTTCACAGTTGATTTCATAGTGGCAGTAGAGATTCACAGAATAGTTGAGGTTCAAAGGGACGTCTAGATACTGTCGTGTCCAACCCCCCTGCTCAAGCAGGGTCACCTACAGTACCTTGCTCAGGACTGTGTCTAAACAGCCTTTGAATATTCATCCATGAATAAATGGAACAATACTGGACCCAGTATCTCACCCGTGGGTGGCAGCGCTAGCTGCAGGCCTCTCAGTAGACTTTGTGCCACTGATCCCAACCCTCTGAGCTCTGCCTTTCTGCCAGTTCTCAATCCAGCTCACTGTCCACTCACTGAGTCCACACTTCCTGAGCATCCTTGTGAAGCCAGTGCTGTGGGGGACAGTGGTGAAAGCCTTGCTGAGGTCATGGTAGACGGCATCCAGACACCCCAGCCTGGAAGGCTGTCCAGTGGGTTAAGCATGATTCCCACCTTGTGAGTCCAAGTTGACTACTCCTGATCACCTCAAGAGGTTCTCCCTGCCTGCTGTCGTCCTTATAGTCTGTGAATTACCTTGGTTAAATTTAACCCTATCATAGGTAATCACAGTTTGTTCTTTTCAAAGAGCAGTTATTGATGTCTGAGGTGGTAGAATTCTCATTCCCCCTTGCAGATGGTCATTTTAGGTATAACCTGTAGCACATGTCACAAGCTAGTGCATGACTTGCTTTACTGTGCTCCCATTAGATCTGTCTTCACATTGCATTATAGGATTACATATTAATTAGGTAATAGTCATTTTTGCATAAGTGGAGCGTCATTGTGCGCAATGACTGTGTGCAGTTAAATCTGCAAAGGTGCAGCTGTGTGAATGAGTTAAAACAGTATGTTTTCTGTATGCTGAGCTTTTAGTATAGAAATTGTGCACTTGAGTGCTTTTGATGTTTAAAAAAGATTTAGAGTGTAAATTTTGCTCTTGTGTAGATTGCCATTGATCAGTGTTGCACTAGTCCAAGGGAAAGCTCTTGGAGGAGGAGCAGAGCTTACCACAGCATGTGATTTCAGGTAAGATTAAACATTTTAGTTGCTTTCATGTTGGGTCAGTGATTCGATGAGAATATCTATGAAATGGGGGAAGCTTGAGGTATTGCTGTAGGAAGGAGTCAAGTCCCTCACTTCCATAGTGTTTGGAACTGGGCCTCTCTGCTTTGTAAATAGACTTTACAGGAAGAATGATTGGGTTTCCTGATAGTACCGAGGGAAGATTAACTGTCAAGTTACACAGTTCGGACCACTGGGAAGAAAAAGAACAGTGATGCTCTTAAGCAACAATTTAAGTCGTAGAAAAAGTGGTTCCAATTTTTCATAAAACATAGGTAGGAGGGCTGCAAAACTGTATGTCCCTTTTGTGGCTGTCATAAATAAACATAAATAAATTAACTCTCCATTAATTAAACTCTCTCAGTTTTGGATTTACAGTTAGGTGTTTATTATTTGTAACCTGTGCTTAAATGTTGCACAATTTTTGACACAAGAGTTTGAGAGGCAAAAGAAAGCAAGTGAAGATTTGTTCCATTTTTTTTCTTCTGTGCAAGTGCATGAATTTGCCAGCATGAACTAACCAGCAAAAAACAGAGAGCTTTAATTAAAAAGTCTGAATGCAGAGCAGGGACAGGAAGAAACTGAAACAATAACATGTCACTTTGTTTGTTCAGTTTCTAGTGTGCAAACAACTTACAGTGTAACAGGATAAGCAGTGCACTTAGCTTTTCTGAAAATTGAGGCACTTTTAGTTGAGTTTCTGTCTAAGAGAAAGAAATGTAGTCCTTAAGAGGGCCTTAGTGCCTGAAGTGAGAAATGAATTTCCTAGCACAGGCCAAAATACGTATGTTCAAAAGTGATATTAAGCAGAATGAACTAGAATTTTACAATGCTGTTCCAGGTATCAAGAACAGGCTTTGGGTAGAGGAGATGTTATCCCTACTGAGCCAGTGAAAGTAGATTGGGCTGCATCTTTGTGGCTATACAGCACTCAGTCAACTGGAATCCAGCTCTGCCTTTGGTCCGAGTACTGTTGCTGTTCTGCATAGCTAGTGAACTTGCAAAGAAACATCACATTTAGCAGCTGAAGCATTAACAGGCAAATGTGTCTGTGTGACCTAGTAGATCTTTGTCTCTGTGGGTCCATTGACAGAAACTGGATCCTGTTATCCCTAGATAGGAGTTTAGGGAACGTGAACATAATACAATGAAAGTCTTTTAACCTTTTAAAATATTGCTCTCTACTTTTACTCCAGCTATGCTGCTTGACTTACTGTATAATTACAATCTTTGTCAAGTAGCTCTTATTTGCATGAAGGGAGCAGCTGCAGTTCCTCTGATGTGCTGCCATAATTTTCATAATAATTACAGCTGTTGATCCATCTTCCATTGCTTTCTAACATACTCATCCAGTGCAACTTAGTAATAGCAATTCAGAAGCACTAAATGAGACTTAATTAATAACAAAGGCAAGATAAAGAAGTACATTCTTTACTTGTATTACTCCTGAATTAAACAATTTTGATACTGGGGGGTAAAATGCTGGTTCTTTTGAAGACTATGGGAAGATAATAGTGGAACAGGAGCTGTTCTGAATCACTGGATAGTAAAAGAGAACTTGAGAGCATATAGGTCGGAGTTTTGTTTCCATCCTTGAATTAAATGTTGCATCATGGTTGTAAATATCTATCTAATACTAAAAACAGGCACAGATAAAAATTCAAATTCCCTTCCGTGTTGGGTGGTGGTGTTTTTGTTCCCTTGTGTTCCCACACACATTCTCCAGTTACAGGGTAAACCGCCTGTGTGCTGGGTGCTTGGTTCTCTGTTAGTTTGTATTCCATGAACTACACTGATGCTTTTCAAGCAGTTTACTTGTAGGAGAAGGCTTATGTGCCCTCTCTGTTGACTGTGCTTGCCAGCATGAGGTACATCCATACTAAAGCAGATGTGGACAAATTCATTTTTTTAATTAGTGTGATGGTTTTGAGATGTTACTGATGTATTTTTCCAATGGCAGTTCTTGCGGCTAGTTCATCTGTTTTGAACTGTCTCATTTTTAATTAGATTAGGGAGGCCTTGCACAAATTCCAGCACTTTTATTGTTGATATAAGGACAATAATGGAATCTTTAGTCATTCCATCTTTGATTTGGAAGATCTGCAGTCAGTAGCCACTTTATGAATTGCTGCAGCATAATTGCATAAGAAGCAACATCCTTTTTCTTTTATTAAAAAAAAGACATAAACATGCAATTGAACAAAAATTGTCTAGACAAGTGCAAGGCAATTTAAATCCTTTCACAAAATCACAGAATTGTTGAAGCTGGAATGAACCTTGGAGATCCTCACATCCAACCCCCCTGGGCAAGCAGGGTCACCCAGAACAGGCTGCCCAGGATTGTGTCCACATGGACAAGGATGGAGACTCCATGATGTCTCTGGCCAACCTGTTCCAGTGCTCTGGCACCTTCCCAGCCTTTCCTTAGGTTCAGGTAGACCTTCCTTTATTTCGGTGAGTGTCTGTTGCCTCTCATCCTGTCACTGGGTAGCACTGAGAAGAGTCTGGCCCCATCCTCTCTACATCCAAGCTCAGATTCAAGTCTTCTCCAGGCTCAGTGCTCCCAGCCTTTCCTCATTCAAGATGTGCTCCAGTCCCCCAGTGATCTTAGTAGCCGCCTGGTGGACTCACTCCAGTAGCTCTTGTACTGGGGAGCCCAAAACTGGACACATCCTCCAGGCTTAAGCCTCACCAGGGCTGAGCAGAGGGGCTCCCTTGACCTGCTGGCAACACTCTACCTCACGCAGCTATGGGTTCTGTTGGCCTTCTTGGCCACAACAGCACGTTGCTGCTTCATGGATGGTTTGTTGTCTACTTGGAACAGAGTTTTCGGACTTTTTCTGATATGATAGTTTGGAAGTTAGTGGTCTGATAGGGAAGCTAATGCTTCTCCCCCTCTAATAACAGAAAATTATTTGGTCTCAGTTATTCCTCTAGAAGTGCATAATGCAAAAATATGTATGTATAAATCTTGAGAAGGGGAGTGGTTTTTTTGTTTGTTTGGTTTTTTTAAAAACTACAGCTTTGAGAAGCCTAGACTTTTTTTTCAGTGTGCCACTGTGGTGTGTTCTCTCCAAGCCTGTGAAGATGGCTAGAGGGTTCTTCCAAACGTTGGCGCACGTTGCAGTTCTGCAGGATGCTGCAGCCGTTGCAGGGAAACGCACAAAGGACTGTGGTGCTGGTGCCTTTGCCTAATTCAGTGATTGAGTTTTACACAAAAGCAGAATAAATTACCCGCTCTGAGCTCCTTTGTGAAGAAACTTGAACAATATTTTATATCTTCATAATGCATGAAATTAGAAAACTCAGTTTTCAGGGTTGGTTCAGGTATTTAGACTGGACTATAATGGGTTGCTGGGCAATAAACTAAGAAAAGGGATATGTGGCATAGGCTGGTAATGAATCTATTTGTGCCATTAATAGTATGACTAATCGCTGAGCATGGTAGCTGCAGTTGGCTACCAGCCAGAGCATGTAACTCTTACTGATGTCTAAACTATCTGCTATGCTTTTGAAAAATCTCACTGAGGTTAATATCTGTGTACGTCTTTTGAATGCCTCTACAGCACTGAAAATCTGACCAAACATCCTCTGTGAGTTGGACCTGCGTTGTTCCTGGGCACTTTTGTAAAGTCTATCCCCACATCCCCTTTTATCTTTATTGCTACTGCAGTCAAAATAGCCAAAGGTACCCTGCTGCCATATGAATCCAATTTAATGCCTCTTTAGGCAGAGGATGAGAGTGCAAAGATGAGAAGTTACCCACTTATCAAAGGCAGCTCATCACTATAGGCAACAGTGTTATCTCTCTCTCTCTCTCTTTTTTTTTCTTTTTTTATTTGGAAATTAAGCAGCTCTGATTTTTTCGGATAGAGCTGACATTGCACAGTTAAATCAAAAAGGCACCTTTTTTTTATCCTTGCTTATGCTGAGCAGTATCTTATAAGAACCACCACTGATTTTAAAAAGGTATTTGCTTTCTGAGCACTCTTATGCTCTGTATTTTTAGGAGTGGTGGAGTCTGGTTTTTAACAAGGGAAGAAGTTTATACTAATAATACTGCATTGATATCAAATTTGCCTTGCTGTGCTTCGATTATTTTCTGTATTTTTGTGATAAATGGTGATGCTTATTAGTATGCTTTAAGGTGCAAGGCATGTTTGATAAAACACATAAGAGATGCAGTGAAAAATGTTGTTGTAGAACAACATTTTTGTTGTGTGTGTTCTTGTGATGACTGTTTTTAAGTGCACAAAATATGGTTTATACAAAATGACAGAAGCAGAAGAGTATGTAGGTACAGTCACTATGTAGGTGAAGGCATGTTATGACTGACTTCTCAGCTGTAGATACTCATATGCTTTTATATTGGGTTGCAGATAACTTGTTGCTCTTAAGGGAAAAAAAATGCTGTGAAAGTATTACCATTTTGCTGTGTTCTACAGCAGGCTTTTCCAAGATTAGGCTTCAAAAGGCCACAATACAATGCACTAGCTTCTTCGGAAATATCTTGATGTGTACAAGGATTTCAGCCTTTACTTTTACCAAAAGGGGCTTTTAGGTAAACAAGATGCTACTGTTTGAAATAAGGGTGCTCAGCACATAATAGCTCTTTTCATTTGGCAGAGCATGATATGAGTGTATGGGAGGGAATTCATGTATTCGTGGGGTCTTGTGAAATCTGGTCTGACTAGGCTCTTTTCACCAGAGATCATCTCAAAAAGTCATTGTTGTCAGGTATCAACCAAATCTCAGCCTGAGTTCTCTCAACTGCAAGTTCTTCCTGTATTCTCTAGATCTCTTGTTTATTTTAACTATATAAATTTTCCCTCTTTTTTGATACATGTGTATAAACTTAGAGAATTTAGTTTGAGTGAATTGGCAGTTTTAGAATTTCATTGAACAGTGGCATGTCACTTCACATTTTCAGAGCAATGGAGGTTTGTTAGTACAACTTTCAGACAGATTTTCAAAGAACTTGGGTTACAGTGGATGTCTGCCTTTAGAAAGGCTGTTCTTATTTTTGACCTGGTGTAACTGAAGTCTCACTAAATAATCACAACACTGCTAGAAAGGGGGCCCAAGAGCTTATGCTTTTGGACATGTGTTTATGTCTGTGAGCTTTTCTTAATGGCCAGTGTTCTTTACCTTTGAATTTAAATGTTTACCACCTTCCATGCAAAGAATTTATGTACAGAGTCTACAGTTAAAATTTACAACTGTTTGATTTTACTGGAAATGTAAACAACAACTTCAGAATATGAACTTGAGCTGAACTTTTCAATTGAGGTTGTCTTTTCATAAGGCATTTGCTTCTGTCCAGGTTTTTGAGAGGTCAGACCCTCTTGTCCTTGCTGAATGAGATTTTTTTTTTTATGAACACATAGCCTGTGTTTTAGACCACTTCTGTCACACATGCTTGTTTTCTCTGTTGAACACTCCTGTGAGTGGCTGTTTCTCTGCTGCATAGTAATAAGAAGCAGAAGTATCCCAGATAATAATAATAAAGCTAAATGAGGCAGATTTGGGGGAATGCAGAGCTGAAACTGCAACGTTTTTCTGTACCTGTGCTGATGAGTCCTGAGACTCCAAGCTGACAATAATAGTGCAGGAGCGTGTGAGGTTCGGGGGGAGAAAGTTTAGGAAGGGTACAAACGCACTGGGATTGACGGATACAAGTGCAATGTTCAAGTGAGCTGCCCTCAACTTAGAAAAACCAATAACAAACATATATATGTGTGTGTATGTATACACACACAAACATACACACACAGACAATCAGGTAACTGTACATGTTGGTTAACTGAAGCCTGAGAAACACACACATTGCGGTTGGCTCCATGAGGTTGGGTTACATCAGACTGTTGTCATGAGTCTGCCATGAGGGCAAACTGCTTGAACACTCATGTTGACATTGAAGGAGGGTGTCCCTGCTGCCATCCCCGGGTTTTTGCTTATCTCTACTTTGCCATGCACCAGTGAAGATGCCTGTGTGTCATTTGAGCTCGCTTAAAAGCAATAAAAAGGCTGTGTAATTTCTGCGTGTTGTTGTAGTGAGTCAGTGGTTTGTAAAGGATGTAGTAAAGCCTAGAGTCACTGCGAAGGAGGGACGCTGTGGCCAGGAGAGGAGGGCAAAGAACTGGAGGCATGGAAACAGCCATCCCCTTCTGGCTCTAGGGAGCTCTTAAATTGCCTCAGTTACTCCTGAAACCCCAGCTTTAAAGTGCCCAACTTGACACTGAGTTGGGTTCCACAGAATGTGTTCCAGACTTCTTAAAACTGTTGAACCACCTTTTTTTTTTGTCCCGTTACTTGCTATGGAAGAGCTACTAAAATAAGTTTTCCTCCATTCTCTAGCATCCTGGCTAGCAATATAGTTCACACTCATGGTATCTGAAAGGTCATTGTTCACATCTGATTTACTGCTCATTAAAGTGTCCAAATAGTCACTAAGTGATTCAAAATCTCCTTGAATTTTGCAAATTTAAGCAGGGGTTGCTAACTTACTAATCTGAGTATCCATGTATATATGTCCTGCACACATTGTGTTCACTATTCTAGTGACTTCTAGTCTTTCCCTTGATCATGTTCTCTCACGCCCTAATACCAGGCAACTCAGTATTCCCATCAAGGTTCAGAGGCCTGCTGACTGGGCCTCCGTATCCATTTTCCCTCAGGGCATATCCAAAATTGTGCAAAACTTGACTGCAAACTGCCTGAACCTGTAGACACTGATGGCTTCAGCTTCCTGCCTCTTCCTGGATGTCGTACTTGGTAAGAGATTAGCTTTTACTGCTGTAACTCAGCAGTCACAGTAGTAATAAAATTATTAAGTCTTATATTAAAATTTTTAAGGGAGTTTAAGAACTTTGAGTGTATCCATGGTCTGCTATTAGGCTTTATTTACATGTTCTCTTTTATATGTGTTGTTGTTTATATTCAGAAATTTTAAAATAAAAAACAAAAAAACACCCCCCTGCCACATTTAGAGTGAGGAAAAAAAGTCCTTTCAGTAAATATGTGTTTGTATGATAGAGAAAAGATCTAAAATATGAAGATAACAGGGGAAACTTACTCCTTCTGATCAATCAGAATATTCATATTTTTAGTCATACTTTTGGAGGATCCAGTTTGCTGAAAATGTGCCTGTCTCTGGCCAGCTAATCTTGAATGTAACATCTAAACATCTAGCAGTGATCCAAAACTGTCAAGGAGGTGAAAATGTTAACTTACTTTCTGCAGTGTTGGTCTTTTCATGTTAAATCCTTCCTCCCATTTATGCTTCTTTTAATACAAGTTGTCTCCATCCTTCTACCCCTGCCTTCCTCTTCTCGGCCACCAGAACACAGTGCTGGCTCTTGGTCAGCTCGTCGTCCTCCAGGTCCTTCAGAGCAGCTCAGACCTTGTAACTCTGAGAGCTGATGTGAAGAAATCCTGTTTCTTTCCCATCAGCTGCTTTCAGGAAAGTGATCTTTGCATTTTGGCACTTCTTGGATGCCAGTGCGTTATGAGCCAGGTCACTGGCTCCCCTTTCTGTGTCAGCAGCAGAGACAAGCAAAGCGCATGACCAAAATGCCCTTGCTTCTAAGAAACTTTTGAGCTTGGGCCAGGTGAATTCTCTTCTCCTTTGTTTGGTCTTGATAACTGGCCTAGACACAAGTAGAGAATTATGAAACAGGTTACAAACACAGGTGGTGACTGGTCTGCAAGAAAGTATGCACGTACTTAAAAAAAAAATCAATTTGGAGAAAAATCTTTTAATTTCTAGCTGAATACTTTGATTCTGCTTTAGTTAGATTATCAAAAACCTTTACTTCCAAGTGGTCCTTATGCATCAAAAAATCAGGAAAAATAACACTGGATCTTTTCTAATGGAAATTCTTGCTCAAGTCTAAAAGGCATATCTGTTGTTGAAAACACTTGCTTGAATGCAATCCAAACAGCTCTAGTTCCTCTTTTTTGGACGAAAAGACTCGTGTAACATTTTAAATTCCCAGCAGGAGTAATTTTTATGGGAGCCTTATTTGGGCTTTCACTCACTTGTGTATTTGGGCTCAGGAAGGCTGTAAAGAATAGTAAAACCTTTTTTGTGGAAAAGACCCAAGTGCTAAAGTCAAGATGTGATTCTCTGTGAGAATAAGTGTATGGGAATATATCTGTGAATGGGACTCCCTGAGACCAAGGTAGTGAAAACAAAGTTGTAGCTGGGAAATAGGGGAAGAGGAGAGTACGGGTAAGAAGTGCCCCACTTGACAGGAAGATGCAGTGGTACCTCATGGATTGGTTGTAGGGTGGCTGTGGGGAGAAAAGCCGGATCCAGGTGCTACGTTTGGGCTGCAGGTGCCTGTTAGGGCCTGGTGACCCTTTCTTAGGGTGCCCATTTCTTCTGTGTGATCTGTCACCCATTTTAATTTTTCTTTGCTGCTACAGGGAGAGGCTTGCTGTAATTTCCAATATTCAGCTGCATTTATCCCTTCTTTAAAAATAAATACAACTTTTCATAGCATATTTGTTTCTGTTTTTTCCTTCCCTCGGTGGCTTCTGTAAAGCCGCAGGCACCAAGGTGTCAGCCCGAAGGTGAAGCCTTAGACTTAAACCCCCATAAGCCAGAGCTGCCAGCTGAGCCTTCAGCCGTAGCCGACTCTGGGGAGCTTCTGGCACAGAAAGAAATCAGAAAAGCCACCTTTATGGCACGCAGACGGTTCTGCAGTGAACATCACCTGCAGCAGAGTTTCCAGGGTGCCCTCCTGCTCTTTCCTGGATGCTGCCTCTCTCCTCTTGCAGGGCACTGGCAGCAGCTGCTTTCCCTGTGTTTTCTTTTTCTTTTTCTTTTTAGAATCTCTCTCTCCAATCTCTCCTTGGCCCCCTTCAGCCACTCTCCTTTGGTCAGGGAAGCGCTTGAGAAATGAATCTTTTTTTAGTTCTCAGGTCATTCTAATGCAATGATGTTCTGGGCCAATATTAGCCTGGTTCTTTCCAGACTGCACAGAGTGTTCTCTGTTGTGGTAGCCTACCTCTTTTTGCTGCTGCAGAATGTTATCTTGATTTTTCTCAGTGCGGGTGTTGCTTCTGATAATGTGCTGTTTTTCTGGGCACGTAGATTTCTTCATCTGCCTACTAAAATTTAACTTCTGTTTATACAGTGATTCTTTTTTCCAATGACAAATACTATTTTTGTGCTTCTTCCCTGCATTTATGTTGTGTGCTCCTTTCTACCTACTTTTTTCTTCTTATCACATAACACTGTTATGCAAGCAGTATTCAGCCAACGGCTTCCTTTGAAATGAGTAATCTTCCAGTCTCTTTAAGTATTCTGTTCCTTTTGGAAGCTCACCTTCCACTGCATAGCTTAAAATTTGGGCAGTAGATGGTAGAATTATTCACAGCTTCTACCCTCATTTATCCTTAGAGACCAAATTGCTCCTGAAATGGCTCATGTCTATTTAACATTTTCTGTTTTTTATTCCATCTCCATTTGAATTTATTACTTGCCTTTTTTTTTAATTACTACACATCCCTTTTCTTTGATCCATGACTTCACTCTCAAATTTTTCATATGTACAGAGTGTCTTGTGATTTTAGATCTTGTCATTACTTCCTCTGCCTTTCATTTGACTCTGGGGTATGTGAGAAAGCATAGGAGTCACCTTATGAATAGTCATTTTGAAGCATCCCTTAAAGTGTGCATCTGTTGTTGTTTAGGTCCTTTTACTCCCCTGTGGGAATGTAGAAGGGATCTGCCAACTAACCCAGTGTTAACTCTTGCTCAAGGAATAAACCTGTAATTAGGTGTCTTGGTGCTGCTTCTGATCCCAGTTCTCAGAGTTCCATGAAGTTCATTAGAAAATCTGACTGGAGGACAGCTAAGAAAGCTAAAGGCAAAGATTGTTTGCTGAGAGATGAGATATTTTCTCCAAGGCTACATCATGCAGATTTTGATTCTGAACTTTTGTTGGCAGTGCCGGGGGGAAGAGAGAGAATAGATGCACTAAGAGCATTACGAAATAATTCAGGGACTGTAAATAATATTCCATATAATTTGTAAGGCAATTTAAGACAAGCTTTGAAGAAAAGTGAGCTCTCATGTTGGTGAGGTTTCTTTGATACTAGTCTTTTGGCACTGAGTTTTAGAAAGTGTCTAGGACATTCTGTGCTTGAGAGATTCAGTAGAATTTTTTAATGATTATTACATTTTTTGAATAAAATTTTAATTTATTTAAATCTCAAGTAAAGTAAAGACTTTTTTTTTTAATCACTGGAAGGATTTGAGAGGACTGGCTTTCTGATGAGTTTCTTAAAATGGTAGCTGGACCTACTCCTTTCAATTGCAGTCCGGTAGTAAAGATTACAGATTATTGCTCTTTGGCTTCATGATTTGTGTGCTGTGAACAAGAGGGATCATGAATGTGCTCAGTCTTCACATGCACTATTGAAAATTGGAATTACAGAGCAGCTTTCTGCAGTTGTGTCTAGGATTTGCACAAGGGGCATAGATTCCCCATAGTCTTTTAAATGCGTTTCTCTTAATTTTCACGCCTGGTTATTCTTTAGCAACAAAAACTCAGTTTTGTTGCTAAAGAATTAAGATTTGGGGGAAACTTAGCGTTTGTTTTGTGATTTTGCTTGAGCTATCATCAAAAGCCTCTAAAAATATCCTTAGTTTTCATTTCTGCAGCATCTTCCCTTTGGAAGCCTCTGTTCAGGTCACCGCGGTGGTGAAAGCAGCTGCTGTAATGAACAGCTGTCCTCCTCCTTCCCTGCACAGGAGCACAGAGCAGCGCGTCGGGCAGAAGCTGAGGGCCGCTCATGCTGGTGGCTTTTGTGTAAAGCACAGAGGAGTTGGGGCTGGGAGAGCCGCTGTGCTGGTACAGCGCGAAAATCTGTTACATCTAGTGAGCAAGGAGGTGTTGGTGAAATGTATCACTAAGGTTTTAAAGGGATCAGAAAGGCCATCTAGTTAATCAATTAAGCCTGAAAGGCAGGTGGAATTATGACCGACTCTTAGAATGAATCCACTTACCGGTATTTTTGGAGAAGGGATTTTTCTTGGAGACAGGAAGGTATAGCAAGATAGCTGAATTTCACCTTTTTTTTTTTAATGTATTTTGTCTACATAATCCTTCTACGGAGTGCCAGGGTAATTAATTGATGGTATGGTGATAAAGAGACTGAAGAGACACTGCACCGTATAGAGGTAGTTGGATTAATTAGTCCCAATTTGCTGTTTGGAGGAGACTCTCTTATTCTTGAGGGTCTAATCCAACCAGCATCTGTCATGAAAACTGAGGTAAGGTTTGGGAGTGCTCATCAACAGCTTTGCTGACTAACTGAATTATTTTAGTGTAGTACTGAATACTTTTTCTGAAGAATGTTCTTCCTGAAATATCCCACTGCTTTGAAATTCATTGATTGCAAATGACAGATTAATGTGTTTGTTATTTTAAGGTGAAGTTCTGTGATAACCATGGAAAGGGTCTGTGGAAACATCGAGCAAAGCAAGGACTAGTTTTTAATTACAATAAAATCGGCATACATTCTGCACTTAAAATAATCATGAAAGAATTCCTAGTCTTTCTAATAAGATTTATAGTCCTGCAAATATTTTGAGAGATTAAATACTCGCACAAGAAAAATTTGCATTGCTAGAATGCAGTGTTGCTGTGTAATTAGGTATTGATCTTTGGGAGTTAAGTCCCTATTGGCATGAACTGTAGCCTTAACCAGTTAGTACCCTTATTTCAGTCCTTTAGTGGCTTTGGTAAGATGTCAAGACAGTGGTTCGTCTTGTTTTCAAAGCTGTACTCAGAAATGACTTCTTTTGTTAGAAGATTATGGTGAAGGTAGGGATGACTTTTTATTTATTTATTGCAGCAAATTGCCAAGTAGTGTTCATGCATGAGGCCTCAAGAATTTGAGTTTAGTATTTTACTATTCTGGAAAGCGTCTTAATGCTAAGCAAGTGCTGCAGTGCCTGACCCATGTTAGCATCTGTCCCTGCGCAGTGGGGAGCGCTGGGCTTAGAAATGTGCAGGGAAAAGGCCCAGGATAGCGGGTGCCTCTGCCTGGCTCTAGCTTTGGGAGCAGCTACCGCAGGGGGATTCGGCGCTGGACATGGGCAGCGGAGGGACACGAGGTGTTGGAGAGGGAGCGGGGAGGGCAGGCCGGGCTCTCGAGGCCCTGGCGAGGTTTGTGGGGCCGCTGCTGGCTGTAGGTGGAGCCTTGTGCTGCCGTGGGCTGAGGATGCTCCCGCAGGCACCGGTGGGCCTTGGCTTCATGAGCTGTGTTAGGGATCCCGGGATCCAGGGATCCTGGCTCCTCACATCCTATGGTTGATCCTGGCTCCTCACATCCTATGGTTGGTGCTCACCTCCGGAGAGCTATGGCAGTGCCTCTGCTCCCATAAAGGTACAAGATGATTGCTCTCCTTCAGGGAAATATATTTTTTTAATCTAGCTCCACCCCTTTCCCTCATCTGAACAGTGATTTTTTTTTCCAGCTGCTCACTTTGAAGGTATTTTCTTTGCAAGGCCAAAGTTCTAGTGGTCACGATTTACATGGCGCGCTGGACCAACCTGCAATAAAGAGGGACTGTTGTTTAATCAGAAATCAGTTCTTTTGTTTTACAGACAAAGGGAACTGGTAGGTCAGTTCTTCACTCTGATGCTGTAAACTCAACAGCCACAACTCCCTCCTGCTTTCACTTATTGTTACAAGTGACAGCTGGCTAATACATGCATTTACTGCATGTATTTGGCAGCGCTTTGTATAGCTCTAGCACCCAGGTAACTCTTCTTGTGGGTTTTGCCTGCATCAGCAAGATGAGAAGGGAGCAGATCAGGTATTACCTGTGTAACTTTGCATCCCTTGCCTCAGTCTCAGGCACTTGCAACAAGAAATCCCCACCAGTCCTGGGGTCTGCAGAGCCTCTTGGGTTGGTTTAGGGGAGGAAGGTTTAGGGGAGGTGAAGTGATGCTATGAAGTGCGATGTGCAGGGGAAGTGATGGGGCAGGGATTTCAGTTTGAGTGTTGAGAATGTGCGGTAAGAAACTAGGGAAAAAGGCAAAAACAGGCATGCTTTCCTGCTCAGTTATCAGCCAGCATGGATTTGGATGTTGACAGTTTCGGTTATACTTGCCAAATGAAGTTACAAAATTCTAAACTGGTTACATCTGAGGCTTTGTTACTTGCAAGCAGGATTGTCAAATTTTCATGCCCACCTGAACAAATGAGATGCATTTGCCTGATAAACATCATCCACAGGTAATGTAATATCTGACCTCTGATGAATTCTAGAACTTGCGCTTCCCAGCAATGAGTGTTTTTAAAAAGCTGGTTTGGCTACATGTCAGCATAACAGGGCTATTGCTTAATTTAGCAAAGGTTAATTAAGCTGATGCTATATTGAAGCGTGTGTTAGAAAAATGTACCAGTTGTGGAAAGTGTATGACTGTGTATCAATTTTGGTTTTCTTTTGTTTGTTCATCAAAGGAAATGTTTGGCCCTCATCCTGATAACTTTTTTTTTTTCTCGGTTATGATTTTCTATGTGGTTTTCTTCTTTTTTCCTTTTAATGCCTGTCTTTTCTTGCACTGAAAATAGTTGTGTGTGTGGCTTAGGTGGTTTGTTGAAAGCCCTTGATGTCAATACCATATTCCTGCTCTTTTCACTAAGAAATGGCAGAAAGCCAAAACGCAGGCGTAGCTGACCATGGCCATTGCTTTTTACTTGCCTGGGTGCCCTGCCGTCCATATTTTACAAAACTGTATAGTTCTCTTGTAAGAGGTCTTAGTTGATATGAGCTCTTGCTCTACAGCATGGTAGAACTGTGTGTGTGCTTCAGCTGTGTTGCGTGGCCTTGGGCTCTGCTTTTGGAGCGTTTTGTGTTGGCTCAGTCACCTGGTCGATGGATCTTAGCAAGACTTTGGAGAGCAGGTCAAGGTAGCAGATTTGGTGAGGGAGCTGCCTGCAGCCCCCAGGCTTTTGCTGTTGGTTGTGTTGATGGGTAGGTTGAGGGCAGGCGGTGGGAGGCACCGGAGGCCGAGGCGTTTGCGAGGGGCCGCTAAGGTAACGAGCCGCAGCTCTGGCTGCGCTGGCTCCGTGTGCTGACACCGGGTGAGAAGCAGGTTGTGCCGCGCTGCGTGGAGCTGCCCTCCCCGCTCCGCCACGTGTCCGTCACGCCTGCGCGCAGGGAGCTGAGGAGCTGCGTCCTTGCATGACACTGGATGTCAAACAGGGATGGGAACAAAATCCACATTGCTGGAGACACGCTTAATGTCCATCCTTCTTCAGTCGTGATGTTCACAAGCATCGCGGTACGAGCTCTAAGAATACATGAAATAGAAGAAGGCTTTTGTACCTCCCTACACTTCATTAGTGTCTTGTCAGACTGCTGAATATAATTCATACCTCAGAATCTGGAAATGATGAAGTAAGAGCTGGCACAGATGTTAATACACTCTAAATTCTCCCTGACGAGCTGATTATACGTGGTGGAGCAGTTCAGTAGCAGATAGAAAAAGCAGATATGAAAAAATGAGGAACACGTTTTTGTCAGCGTTACATTTTTGGCCTTCATTGTGTAAGCCTCTGCTTTGGGTATGTGGGAGGTGAAGCGAGTCCTTGAGCAGGGGCAGGCAGAGCTGTTGGCTGGCGAGCCCCGCGCCCGGGCAGGGGGCACGCGGGGCCCGTCGAGGGTGGGCGCTGCTGGGCTCTGTCGTTCCTGGCCAACGAGGCTCGCTCGTCATCTGCGTCGCTCGTGATGCGACGCGGCGGTTAGTAGTCCGTAGGCACGATGAAATAGCACAGGGTGTTTGGAGGAATCTTCTCATCAAAGGTGGAGGACTTGTAACGCATAGTGGATCTTTTAAAAAGGGCAGCAGGAACATTTGCTGTGGCTCTTTTGCTTTATGACTAACCCGAAGTTGGATGCAGCCCACAGTAGCTCTGCTTGCTTCCTAGGGGTGTTTCGTGTTCGTAACACAGAGCTGAAGCGCTCTGAAAGGCTCCTGTTGCACTTCTGTGCTCGCTTGTGCCTTAGCTTTTATTTCCGATTCAAGCTGTGAGGATTTAGCTACACTTCACGCTTCTCAAGGATGTTTCTCTGTAAGGGCCACAGATCCTTTGCTCTTGAGTCATGGTCGATAAACAATTTTCATGTGCCTAGGAGCCTAGCAGTACGACCTTCCCCTGAGATGCAGGAGACTAGATTTTAATTTTTTTGACCTGCAAGACAGGAGCAGGCATACTGAGTCAAAACAGAGGTTCGTTTAGTATTCATCCAGCCTTGTGTCTCTGGCAAGGCCAGTACTGGGAGCATGAGGTATAAATAAACAGCTTAAGAATATAATGCTGCTTATGGTTCTTTTCAGCTTGAAATGTGTGCATCTTTGTGTTGAGTAATACTTGATGTACTTTTCTTACATAAATTCAGATTAGATCTGCCATGTCTCCGAAAATAGACTCAATTTCTTTCATAAACCAGGAAGGGAAATATTTTTGCGAGGCTGCAGCTGGTGATGTTCAGAGGGACGGGTCCCAGGCCAGCTCAGCAGTGGTCGCTGCCCCTTGGGTTGCACAGAGCCTGCACTCAGATCTCCCCTGCTTGCTCGGACATAGGAACCGAGTGCTGCAGCTAACACACACGTTTGGTAGGTGGCTTCTGCAAGAAGCAGCAGCGTAACTTCAGGGCAGGATTTGGAACTGAAAAGTCTGAGAAAACGGAGACATTTCTTAAGCCTGAAGACAGTCCAAGACCACCCTTATCCCTCTGCTGACTACTACTTATCTCAGTGGCTTCTGAGGAGCTGCCTCAAATGGTTGACTCTGATGGTTTGGCTGTGCTTCTAACATAAAATATGACTCGGTGTATGAACCTCCTTTGAGTTCTGTCCTTAAGGCCCAAATCTAAATGCCTGGGGCTATCTAAGAGTCAAACAGCACAACAAATCTTGGTAATCTGTTGTGCCATGTTAAGTGACTGCTTGCAAACTGTCTAGCATGGAGAAAGCCTTAGCTTGCTGCACATTAACCTTTAAGAAAAAATGTTTCATGTTACTCAGCACAGCTAGAACTAAACCCTCAATGAAGTTTTCATCGTTGATTTCCCAGTGGGACACTGGGTGCTGTGTCATAGCCGAGATAAATCCAGAGTGAATGGCATCAGTCGGGGGAGAATTAGAGCCATAACTGACTTCCAGCAGAATCCACGGAAGTTTAAAGAACCATATCATTGTGTAAATGGATGATGTTGTAGGGCTGGGAGGGGAGTCGTATCATAAGGATTTCTTCAAATAAATCCAAATTTGGATCATGAACCTATTTTTTTTTCCTATAAGGTACAGCAAAATGCAGAGTAAGCTAAGCCAAAAAAAAAAAAAAAAAGAAACAATGCGCCGGGTCGGGGTGAGGTGTTGGTGCTTTGTAGTGTGTCCCGAATGCTGACGGCGCCTTGCTCAAGAGTAGAAATAACCCAACAAGGTGATGCTGAGCACATCCAGAAACTGCGAGGGCCTCGGAGTTGTCGCATCTTGAAAGGCTTTCTTTCTGTTTCACCTCTTAAAGATATCCGCATCGGTATTTTCACTAGGAAAAATGGCATTGCTAGGAAACAGGCTTGTGTGTAGATTTTGGTACTACATGATTTATCTTCAGAAAGCCAATTAGTGCTTGGTTGGAAGTTAATCTCCTGTTTCACAAGTATAATTTACATCCTTTGTCTTAGAAGTAGCAGCCAAGCAACCATACTGCAGAAGAAAATGTTAAGAAAGAGCAAATACTCATCTGCTTCTATACCTCTTTTCTCTGTATATTTCTATTTCTAGAGGCTTTTTCTACTAAGCTAATATGTGTCACTGTGAACACTGTGTAGAGAGCGTGCAATCCACTGCTGCAGAGCCCCTCCAGGGAGAGAGCTTAATCAACCCCAGGGTGAGCTCTAAAATAAGGGAGGTGACAGACTAGAAAAATGAAGCAAAAGACGTGAAATCTTTGAAAATAGGTATGTGATTCTGCCTTCTGGAGCAATTCCGTTACACGTTGTAAGGCATAAAGAGAAAGCAATGCGATCATACATTGTAGGGCATAAATAGAACATCCATCCTGACTGCTCTTACCGTACTGACTAGTTGGGAAATCAAGCACAGACATACCTCATACAACAGGGAACAAGCAAAAAGGAAACTGGGCTATAATCAAGCATATGGGTGCTGATAGATCTTCCCCACTGCAGGTTACTACTAAACCCATGATCCAACCTCTTGGGGTATCAGTTTTGTGCTTTAGTTTGCTTGATTTTAGCCAAAACCCTGTTGTTTTAGGCATGAATTAGATAGTGTTGGCACTGTCATGTGCCCTCCATCTTTGCAATTCATTCTTTTTTCAAACAGTTCTTAGAGCCGACTTCTGATTACCAGTATCGGCATGGGCACTGAGCACGCCTTTGCTCTCTC
>NW_010580629.1:1740-13199 GCF_000705375.1 Tinamus guttatus
TCATTAAAAAGCACAATATATCGATGGTGTTTGCCTCTCTCTCCGTCGATTCGAAAACCGGACCCAACAATTTAACATGTTTTAGTCTTACAAATAAACAGAAATCTGCATTCGACTGCCACTAATCATGCAACTTAGAGTCTGAACATACTTGCGAAGTGTGATTCACTAGCAGAAAATATACACATCACAGAAGAATAGTCAACGGCAGTGAGAGAATAGAAAAGCTTTCAAAAAACCTTTTGTTAAAATTTTGCTGCTTAGTTGAAAAGCTGTTTGAAATAATTTTGGCCTCTTGAATTTTCTCATTTCTGCCAGCAGTTAGATCTTACTCTGAGAGTCTCAAAAACACCTGAAAGGTGCAAATATGTGCTGTCCGCAATTGTTATTACAACATAAATTGAAGTGAGGGTATCTTACAGACTTTTCTACCTCCTATTTAAATTGTTTCATTATCAAACAATATATATTTTAGGGAAAAACATACTTTTTCTCAGAAGTGAGCAATATATAGTTTAATTTAACATGTGGTTAAGCTGAAAACAATTGCTCTGCTTAAACTGGGGAAGGGGAGAATGAATAAATTTCTAAATGCTTCAATCTGCAACTACTTACATAGGATTTATAATAAACTAACTGTAAAAACTTTGTAGAAATTCCTAGTGCAAAGGAATGGAATCTTAAGAATATTAAGAAGCAGAAATTGAGTTTGTATAGGTTGTAATGAAAAGAGTTAAGAGTAAAGATAATGAAGCTGTCTGTAGTACAAGCAACTTTGGTAGGTTGCTTGATATTGTCTTGATTATTCTGTCAAAGCTAATACAGTGCATAAACACATCAAGTACACCCTCACAATGTTGTTACTTTCAGAAAACTGCAGAAACAGATACGAGCTGGATTAAACAAATTAACAAACAACAATTTTCTGTGACTTGAGTGGCATGAGTGATTATTATCTTTTATTCCAAAAGAAATTTCTTGTTGTTGGAAAAATGTTAGCCCAAAGATTAAGGATATTTTGCAGAGGATAAAACACGGGCTACGACTTTAAAGTACTTACATGTCACTGGCAATGGAGGAGTTCCTGGACATGGACTTTGGAGAAAGGTCATAGTCACTGTCTGACCGGTAAAGGAAAGACTCCCTACGTTGACTATGGACAAAGTTTGCCTGAAGAATTAGCCCTGATCCAGGGCTTGTCATGGGATCCAAGGGACTTCGTCCCGATGATGTGCCATTGTCTACATCGAAACTGCAAAAAAAAAAAAAAAAAAAGATGAAAAGATTTATGCTATTGACATATGAATTCTGTAATGAAGTAATGAACACTATTCTGACAAATTTAATACTAGGCAATTGCTTCTGCTAAAGCCAGTCAATTCCACTGCTGAGGCAATAACAAGGAAAAAGAACAAGTCTGCAGGAAAAGTAACTCGAGAAAGGAAGCAGCCAGTATTTGAAATATGGAATATATGAACTTGCAAGCTATGAGCCCTAAACATGAAGAAACGTGATGCTTTGTTGTCTTCTTCCTCAGGCCCCATCTCTCTTGGTCTGGTACCCTCATTACCCTGCCTCCCACTCTTTTGTTATTGAGTAGTTATCCATCACTAATACTTCATTAGTACTCAAACATTTTGAGAACATGTATTTTCTCAATGATTAGGAATCAAATGCTGGAGTACGATCAATGTGTATATGTGTGTTTGTGCACATCTGTATGCATTAGAGATAGTGCTATTGTACAACAAGAACAAAGAAATGACTTCTGCAGTTACTGCCAGCAGAGTAACTTCTGTAGCTCTTCTAGCTATTGCATTTGATAGCGAGGTAAACAACTGTACCATTCCTAGGGAGCATGCTGTCATGAGAGGCTGAGGTGGGAGAGCGAAAGAGAGAGAGAGAAGGGGAAGGTCTTCCCATAATCCCTGATAGTTCTATAAAGGTCTTTGAAGAACAGAACAAAGACCTTGAAGGGGACTCTGTAATCAGTGAGAAGCTGGTGCAGGGCAAGCAATGCTCATATGATGTGCTCATGGCAACCTGTGTTGCTTAGCAGCCTGATAGCTGCCGTATGTACCATATGGAGTCCTTTTGGAGCGTGTGGCTCAGTTTCTAGACTTAATGAGTTACAGTACATAGTCTCAGAGGTCACATGAGTGTGTATCAGCAAGATTATGTCTGCTTCTGATAGGATGGAACACATCTTATTCAGACAGAAATGAAAGATAGTTGTTCCTTCCTTGGTTGGTCATGTCTCCAAAAGCAAATGACAATTTCAGTTTTATAGTCAGATAGTAGAAAAGATGTGCATGAGACCTCGGTTTATAATTAGTTTAGCTCCTTTGCAGTACTCATGCAGGAACTTCAATAGTGCTAAAGCTTTTAGTAATGAGGGACAAACAGAGGATTCATCATACGATCTTTTAAATATGGATACATGTTAATATCATAACATATTTTTGCAACAAATTCAGGTACAGTACTCATTTTGAAAAGACTGTCCACATAAAGGACACCCACTGGCTTCTAATTATGTCTAATGACAGTTGAAGAGAATGTGTTCTGTACAAATGTATTGGAGAGGGAAATTTCTGTGATCTGTAGAGTCATAACAATCTCCTGTGAGAAGCAGAGGCCAGACCTTCAGAAAGAAGATGTTTGCCTGCCTAGGCTGAATGATAAGGAGCACGGAGGCAGCTGCTCAGCCTGGTTCACAGGCAGCCCCCCCTGGAAACCTGTTGAAGCCGGCCGCTCGGCCGGGCTTGTAGCCAACTTAACCGCAGACGTCCTCCAAACTAGCTTTGGAGGCCAAACACCCAGAAATGAGGAAGAAGAGGAGGAAGGCAGGACCCTCGAATTGAGGGCTGGGACCCCCAACTGGTGTGCGCACCTGCGCACCTGAGGGGGAGAGTTGCGCAACTAGAGGCGGAGTTTGTCCACCCCCCGGGCTGCCTCCTGGGTCGTACTGACCCTACGTGCCAGGATGCACCGGGCATAGAGAGGACAGTGAGGAGAGAGTGGGGGGAAGGAGAAACTCCTCACTCTGAGGCCTATGCTGTCTCCACGGGAGCCGGTCAGCAACTCTCTCTCTCTGATCTGCCAGCTCGAGAGGATGTTCAGGTCCAGATCAGCAGGTATCACCTCGTGAGTAGTTATCCATACTTTGCTTCTTTTATGTGCTTTCACCTGAATAAATGCTTGATGTAGTCACCTCATTCTGGTGTGATTATTGCCAAATCCCGAGCCTATCCGGAACAACACATCAGCTGTGATTAGACTTCAGCACATATATCATAGAGGTACATGCTGCTGCCTGGATTAACTTGTTTCTTGCTTTTACTCATCTTTCAAAAACAGTGTGACTTCAGGAAAGCAAAATATTTTCCCCCCCAAAAATAGAAAAAAAATCAACTAATCAACTTGAAGAGATGCTTTCAGATCTGCTCACTTCAATAAACACCAATACATACACTTCTTCCCAAATTTGTTTTCAATTCTGCCTGAATATTTCTGTGCCCTCAAATATCCTCCTCCTACAAGACATTATCTGTCTCAAATTAACTAAATTTTATCTGTGCTAATGTGCGGAAAAACTCACTGTCAAGAACTGAATGTCCAAAAAGGAGACAGAGGAGTCCTAAAACTTTATTTGAATAAAGGGAGAGTCCACCGGGCATAGCCCTGTGGGGTCTCTCAAATTGCTGGAGGACACAGCTCCCTTTTTATCCTAATTTCCCGACCCGAGGGACGCCCTCTCCTTTTCCCCATTGGCCAAGGTACTCAGAAGTTGCAGCCTTCCTTGGTGGCTCCGCCCAGTCTCCCCCCTCCCTTTGTCCTGCTCTTCAGCCAAACTGTGGGGGAATCCCCTTATTGGTGAATACACAAACTTGAGCAGTCCGCTCACTAATGAGCACTCTGCCACTAGTCTGCTGCGTGATAGCAGACAGCTCAAGGCCCCTCTGCATTTCAGTTTCTCTATCCATTGGATGGTGATATAAACTTTAACTTTTTCAGGATTGTTTTCAATCTAAAACTATATTTTGTGATACACTTGTAGGACCCTGTGCAAAGTGAGGCCATGTAAGGGGTTAATAAGGTTGCTGTGACTAGGTGCCTAATCTTACCATTTGCTTCTGTGAAAATAGCTTGCTGTTCAGACTACGTGGAATTAGTTTAGCACAGGCAGAAAACACCGAGAACTAGAACTAACAGGACACCACCTCCTGCTCTTGTTGCAAGCTGCACCTAATCATGCCATCTGCTTCTGTAAACATCGCTTGCTACTTATGCTTATGCCGGGTCATCCTGCAACAACGAGATAAGATACCAGCCATGAAGAACTGGTAACCATAAAATAACGTATGAGGGAGTTGCAGCTGTCTATAAAAACACCAACTTCTCCCCAGGCGAGTGCGGATCTCAGGTAGTGTAAGAGATCTGTCGCCGGCCGGCCAATAAAGCTTGCCCTTTTCCCCACCAGGTTGAGTGTGCGGGTGATTGCTGGGATTACGGACTAACACACTCATAAAAATATTGAAAAGGGCTAGATAGTATTAATATTAAAGTAAAACATCCTTTACAGCTACTGTTAGTGACTAATATTACTCACTAGCAGTGAATAACTTCAAATTATGCTTAGTAACGAATATTCTTTTACAGAGATTTGTTTAACATTGGACTTTTTCAGTCAACTAAATAAAAAGTCTTTTATTGCATTAAAGGAACACAAATGTTTGTTTTAAGATTTGGCTTTTTCTTTTTTATTCTGTTATCACTTTTATTTTTCCCGCTGAGGACATGTTTCAATGAATGATTTCACTGTCATATTCTCAAACATTTTCTTTTTTAAAAGCTTAAAATTTAAAAGCTTATTGGATACAAATTTAGATTTGTCAGTTGTGTGAGACCCTGTGACTTGTACTGCTACCTTACAAGTATGCAGATTTCTACATAGCTGTTTTGACAGGAATTTTATCCTGTTATACTATATAATGTCCACTAGATGGGCGTCAAAAGTAATGAAATGGATCCAGGTGTATCAGCTAGGATTTGGCTCATACTGTTCAACCAAAATGTTTTTGATGTAAATATGAAAAAAAGAAAAAAAAAATGTTCAGTGCTACAGGCAAAGGAGAAAGTGTGACTATGCACAGGTTTGCCAAATACATAAGTTTATATAAAAAGCTTGCAAGATGCTACAGCAGTGAAGTGTTTTATTTAGCTCCTAGTTACTAGGACATTTGCTAACACCACTCGCAGACACAAAAGACTACAAAACTAAATGAAAAATGTGTTGTTATCCTGCTTGGCTTGAATCACAAGGTTCCTCTGCAAGAACTTGAGCTGCTGATCGCACTGCAACAAGTGTGATTAGAGATTCAAAATGAAGAAGTGAACACTTTTATCCAAGTTGTTTGTTCTTTGTATATACCCTGAGAAACCTTAAGATACTGAATGGGACAGATTCTTCACTTTTCCTGGGCAGAGATTGCAGAAAATCAGTTGCAGATGCATCTTATTTATCTTCCCAATCTTTTTAAATTTTAAGCTGTAGCAGGGAATATGCTGTGAATATAAAATCTAAGTTCAGTCACAAACTGAAAATAGTGAATCTTTATGCTATCCTCTCCCTACTGTGTTCCTCTACCTCCTTACACTTTTGGTGGAGAGTACTTCTCTGAAAGGACAAAGTAGTATAGAAGTTGTTACTGAAGGCACAAGACCTGTTTTGACACCCATTCCCAGGCAGAATTTGAGCATTTAGAGAGAGAATTTTCCCTACCTTCAGGCACTTTGCACAACAAATGCAAAGCTAAGTTACTATTTCTGATGGGCGTGCTTGGCACAGAAAGCCCCACAGAACTGTCTATGTTCAAAGGACTGCTGGAACTTCAGAGGTGTTCTCCTGAATCCTATAACGGCAATGAGAAACTCTTGGTCAACCTTGGGCTCTCCCCTAGCCGCTTGAAGAGGATAGCGAGGGTCTTTTCTCAAAGGGCCCTCCTATCCTCTGTGGATATAATACATATTTTCGCGAGCCGGGCCAAGCAGATGTAATCATCGCGGGGGGTGAGAATTGGCATATATAATTGGCATTCTCCCCTAATTAACACCTTTCCGCCCCGGCTCCGTACTAAAGTTATTAACCTCTTTCCCCGACCAATAACATCTGGTCTGCTTGCAACGACCAGACCCACCTTCCAGGGGATCAAATCATTCTTTGATCTCTTGGAACTGTTGGCTCTGGTCCTTGCACCGTTCTCCGCTGGGTAGTGGATAGGGACAGTGGGAGTTAACATCTCGTCCCATATGACGCGTCCTATTAACCGGATTTGACGAGGTGGACGGGCCACCTAAAACCCGGAAAAGGTGCCAAAAAAATAGAAGCACTATTGCATTGGTAACACCACATAACTTCTTTTAACAAGGAAAGAAAACCTCTGTGGACTTCCCTTTTAAGTCATTAAGTAATTATCTTGTAATTTCTGCCACGTTGCTAAAAAGAAGAAAGTAGATCAAAATATGTACAAAATATCACATACAGTTCCTTAATGGCAATGAATGTGCACAGGAGCTCATAATTAAGGCTGCATAGAAAATCTTAATTCATTTTTATTGGTCATTTTTATTTTTGGTTATTTATTTATTACTGGTCATTTTTATTACTGAGGACTTAGCAACTTAACCCTCTTTTTAGTGTAGTTTTAGCATATATCTGTAGAGAATTTAGCAATAGTAAAAAAGGAAAAGAATTAAGCCCATTCAAAAATGAATTCATGAATTTACCAGGCTTTATAAAACACAGATTGCACTCCTGATATTAGGCTCCCTTACTAATCTCTCCCCGCCCTCGATCTCTCTGATCTTGGACAAAGACAGGTATGAGCCAGACTAATTGATCCTCTAGGGATACCTCATATTTTAAAACCATCTTTATACTTTATAGAATGCCAAGCAAGATCTAGAGAAGGCAATTTTGTCTCCTGTCACAGGAATCTTGTCCTAGTGGCAGTAAATCTCTTCAGCTACCTTTCTGCACAAATCATTTTCCCTATTCTCCAGATGCCTTGTCCTGTTTTTTAACCTAGAAGCACAATCTCACCGTCAGATAGAATGGGTACATATTGCATGGCTGCTGTAATTCAGTTATCATGGAAGTGTCATTCTGTATTAACTTCCTTTGGACAAGCCCTCATTTACAGCAAGAAAAAAAAAAAAAACAACAAACAAGAAAGTAATAAGATTTTATTTACCCCCCAAAAGGGTAAACTATTTATAGCATGTTCTCCAGGAGCCCATAAGTAGGCATCTACTGTGTAGGAGGTGGTCTGTGGCTACTGGAGAAACTGAACAGTCAGATGAGCACCAGAACTGCATAAATAATAATTTAATTTATTCCTTAGACTGTTTGTGGCCAAGGCTCACCCTGCTTACACTATGGGCAGACACAGCAGAATATGTCCTGATTGCTTGCTTGGTGTCCTGGGACGGAGAACAGCAGCAAGCAGTGCCACCTGACTGCCCCCACGGCATTCAGAGGTACGGAAAGGCCACCGCATTCCCATTCCCAAGTAGTTCATCATAAAGCCACCTAGGAAAGACCTCTCACACTGGGTATGGTGCTCTCACACCTTGGGGTGTCCTGATGCTTGTGCATGCTGCACATCTGTGTGTCTCAAATCAAAGCAGGATGGTTTACAGCTTTGCTCTTAGATTTGTTGTCTATATTCTGCACTAGTTATAGATTATTTTCATATTTCAATTATCATGCCAGCTACTGTGACGCAGTCCTTCAAAAATGTCTAACAACTCCCGAGACACCATGTCATTAGAAAGCTTTTTGTTACTGATTTTATTACATTATTGATTTTAAAATCTCAGTCAGAGAGGAAGGAATAAATGAATAAACCAAAGGGCTCTTCTTTCCCATGAAATAGAGTCTTTCTACTAACAAAAACTGACTTTTTATTGACATATTTTAGGTAGTTAATTTCTGTCTATATTTAAACCCTAACTACATTCACTGAATTCAGTGCATTCAACTATAAATCTGTCCAAAGACTTGCTAATACACCACATAATTAATATATATATATTTTTGTGATTAAAATCAGACATACTTTAATACTTTAAATATATCAAATAAGACTGGACAAGTTCTTTGATTATGTCTTTATGAACTCTCTTGGGACTCTTGATGTCTTATTAATAAACTGAACATTATGTTTAGCAGGTGACTTGGATGTCTCCTTTGTTGCCAGAAATAGTTACTCAATAACCACTCTAATAATAAAGATCCAAATTTACATTTTTCTTCATCAGAAACAAGTTCTCAGCAATCAGCCCCTACCATAGGCTCTCACTAGCCTTTAGATATTAAATAGGTTAACGTGCAGTATCAGCAAAAAAGTCTTAAAAAATAAATCAGTGGATTTATATAATTCAATGGCAGGCCCAAAATTTATTTCTTATGTGAATTCTGTGGCCATGACCTTTCAAAATGTTTCCTTTCTGTCAGTGCCTACCCAGTGACACAGGAGTGACCACATCTGGCTTTCTTTTTGATTTTTGTCTCCTCCCACATGCTTAGTAAAAAGGAAAGATCTGAGGGAAATGAGCAACAAAAATGACAGAGAAATATCTTCACTGACATTTGGAACAAATAACATATAATCTCTCTACATTCAAAGAAAAATATTTTATATGCAACCTAAATGATATACTCATTTTCTCTGTAGCAAAGTTAACAAAATACTTCCACCTTTGTTGCTTGCATTAATGCTCAGTGAGTTGTAACCAAATGATATTAAAATAAATGTATGATCTAAATCTGAATTTTGTCCTGCCACTCTATATGGGAGAACTCAAGACAACTATCTACTTGTGGCTTTGGGTTTCCAGTCAAGCAATTCAGCAGGCAAGCCCTACGATTAAGTCCATTTTTTAGAAGTGGTATGGATAGATTTTCCAGTACCAAGACTGCAAGCAAAAGAAGAAAATGTGTCATTTCATGAAATTTCTCTCTTTTAGCAACAAAACTTGGCTTTTGCTTTTGGCATAAATGTTTCGGTAAACACTTGGAATGTAATAGGGTCTAAATCTAATATAAGAGGCAGAGAAAACAGAGTAAGACATTGTGAGTAGGGAAAAAATCAATGAAGCAAAAAGATTTATAAGAATTAGTCTATTCAAACATGTCAGAAAAGGAGCTCCAACTATATGTTTAAGTTTTTGTCTCATGATTTTCTAGCAAGAGGCTTAGAAAATGCAGCCTACAATCTCTACAGAAACTTTTTCATGCTCTGTATAAAGTTTGCCAACAAGTAGTGTCCTATGATGTCTATTAGAGAGATGACTCTCTAGATGGCTATAGATGACTATGATGACTATTTAGAGATTTTGCATTGAAAAGTCTCCTCATACTAAATTCAAGGCATATTTTTCATAATGTCATCTCATTATTCCCAGTTATACCTCAGTATCCCACAAATCTTTGGTATATCAAGCCTTTAAAGCCTTTGTTGCACCTATTAAATCAATTTGCTTCCTGTGCCAAGCCATACTAGAATTCTTTTCATGATTCTTTTCATTCATTTCCCATTCTTTTCTGATGATATTTTCATCTCTGAAGTTACCTCTTGGACGTTAACATCTTCCTAGTAACACGATGTACAGAAATGAATGTCAGATTCCAGATACTGTTACATGGATTATATCTGACTTGCTTTGATATTTCTTTGCAATTTAAATACTTACCTTATTGCAGCATAATAAAAATACAAACTAAAAATGGGGGAGAAAAAATACAACATAAATTCCAAGAGATGTCATCATCTGACCATGTTTCTACTAGTTTTAAGTCACTTTGTATGATTTTTCTGATCTAATAATACAATTTGCTTGTACCCCCATTTTCAGCTAGTAAATTATGGCCACCAACATTTTTAATTGTTTTCCCAAAGGCTTCCAGGGAAATCTCTGGCATATCAAAATCTGAATGAGGAAGTCTGCAGAAAGTTTTTAAGGAGAACTATTATTGTGGAAACTGATATAAAGAAAGCTAAAAACCAGAATCACTCAATCCAAACATGAGAAAGAATATATAGCAGATCTGGTGGAGCTCAAAAGCAAACCCTCATCCTGCTGGCCCTGAGCTGGACTCTTATGGCTTTAGTCACCTAGTCCTGAGTAGACTTCTAGGAGTGCTAGGGGTGGTATTCGTGGTTCTCCACTTTACTGCTGTCATTATTTAGTTTACATCCTCTGAGTCACCATTCACTCACATTATTATATAATTTTCTTTATATTACTTAAATCATTATGTAATATCCTTCATATTATGAGTGCTGGATTGTATATAATAAAGTGGCTTCAAACTCTTTTAATAAATCACTTGACCTAATTTCTTCAAGAAATCCTAGAACATTTCTTTTTCCTTTCTAAGAGTGAGTGTGGATTCAACTATCCCCACATCTTGTCTGAACTGATACTTCCTGAGCAGTATTTTGAACACTGGGATATAAAACAAGCTTGTATTGAGTGCAAGAGTATAGTAAGCATTTGCTGAAACTCATGTTGGCATTAATTTTCCCTTATTTTAAATATACCTGAATCAGATCTCAGAGCATTTCAAAATATTTATCTTGCAATATATTAAAAAAGCAAACCATCTATCAAGCATATTGGCTAATCCTAACTAAAATGCTGCGCCTGTAAGATATTAGCTGCATTGTAATATCTTTCAGAAAAAAAAATCACATATAAAAATGAACATTACATCACGCTTGAGAAACAAACTACTGCCAGGGAAGGAAAATCCAGTTCACTGATAGAACTCAGCCTCCTCTTTCAGCGAATTCAGCTCTATCTCATTATCAGATTGCTTGTGTGTTCCTTCTCGGTTAGTGGTTTGATGAAGCAGGTATGGAGGCAAAGCAGCAGCTTCTCAGATGGGTAATATTTAAATCAATATCCCGTAGTACTGCTGAAAGCAAACAGAATCCAGAAGAGAAATATAAAATCCTCTGGTACCAACACTGCCATGTAATTGATTAGAAGCTTCCTGAAAAACAGGACCATCTAAAAAATCTTCAAATATAATCATAGTGAGAATAAATACTCCGGGAGGTCATAGAAGATATGGATACATGTACCCTGTGCTTTGTAGCAGGGAAAATCTGAAAACAGTGTCCTGGCCAGATACAGATTAAAAAAAAAAAGTTATTATTACCTATTATTATTATTGCCTATTATTATTATTACTTCAGCAAGTTTGCTGATGGTACCAAACTGGGAGGAGTAGCTGATACCCCAGAGGGCTGCGCTGCCATCCAGAGGGACCTGGACAGACTGGACAACTGGGCGGTGAAAAACCTCATGAAATTCAACAAGGCCAAGTGCAAGGTCCTGCACCTGGGGAGGAATAACCCCAGACACCAGTACAGGCTGGGGACCGA
>NW_010580629.1:13413-32281 GCF_000705375.1 Tinamus guttatus
GATCAGTGTCTATAAGTACCTCAAGGGAGGGAGGCAGTGAGGGGGATGGTGCTGGTCTCTCTTCAGTGGTGGCCACCGACAGAACTAGAGGTAATGCCCACAAACTGAAACATCAAAAGTTCCACAGGAACTTAAGGAAAAAATTCTTAACGGTGAGGGTGACAGAGGAACAGGCTGCCCAGAGAGGTTGTGGAGTTTCCTTCTCTGGAGATTTTCAAAACCCGCTTGGATGCAGTCCTGTGCCACATGCTCTAGGTGACCCTGCGTGTGCAGGGGGGTTGGACTAGATGATCTCTAGAGGTCCCTTCCAACCTTAAGCATTCTATGATTCTATGAAAAATATATGACCCATTATCTTCATAACTAACACAGAGTAGGTTGCAGTTTTAAAAAGTAATTAATTATACAGATGCAGTGCCTAATACTGATCATCAAAAAGTTTTCAACCAGGGGTTCCCACTGGTTTTGATTCACTCTTACCTTGCCTAAAAAAAATTGTAGCTTTTTAAATCTTCCTTATGCTATTTCCACTCAAATATTTTGTTGTTGTTGGTTGCTTTTGATGCCTGTCTGTATGTCTCCTTGATTCTTGTCAGACTTCCTTGATATCTGGATCTACACAAATGGTCAGTATCACACGGCTTTCCTGGTAAACTGCAAGTGGGACTGGGCTCAAATTTTGGAGCGGAACTGTTAAAATTTTCTCTTTTTTGCTTGTACTTAAAGAAATTTAGTTGTGCAGGTGTGTGCATAAGGCAAATTATCCTTACTATACTCAGGCCCTACATCTACAATTTCACCTCGTTTGTTTTATCAGCAATTTGGGAACTTTGACCACCTTAAGACAGATCACAGTATTAAATTACCAGGTAAGCAAAGAAGGAGGAGGAAAAAGCAGTAACCTAGCAAGCTGTATGGGCACTGACTTTCAGTGAGCAGCTAGCAAAAATACACTGAGCAATGAAAAATAATCTTGAAATTTTTTTTTTGGTGTATTTATAATACAGTTTCTTTTTGTGTCATGTGCTACTGAGAGGGGAATTCTAAATTTTAAATTTTAAAAGTCTACTCGCTAAAGCATACAGAAATAACTTAAAGCTTTGAAAGGTGATGTAAAAATATATTTCTAATCCCAAATAATTAGGGGACAGCCCAAATGATCACTACGCAAGACAAACCAAAAGGCAGCCAAAGCACTAAGGCAGGATGTGTTTCCTTGCCACCCAAAAGGCAGCCGTCTGCTATCTCAATTCATTATTCACATTGAGGTTTGTATTATAGAAAAGACACAGAAAAGGAGCTAAATAAACCTCACTGCTTTCCAGCTTCAAAAGCAACACATTATAATCACTTCTGACACATACAAAATTCTTTTTAGCCTTATTTTGTAGGAAGAACATAATCCACTCTAGCTTGATTTTTTCAGAATCTCTGCAAAACCTTACAAAAGGTTTCCCAAAGGGATTAGAGAAGAAAGGAGCAAAAGCCAAAATATGAGGCAGCAAGGGAAAGAAACCCAAGTGCAACCATGTGCCGCTGCAGTCTTTTGCATAATTTACTGCACGGCATTTCTGCCACTCAAACTGGCAGCAGGTTTGTTCCCCAGCAAACACGAGCCAAGCGACACTTGCACAGAGGCCCTTTGAAATATCAGCACACACTGAATGAGTTGCTTGACAGCCAGGTGGTTTAATGAATGGCAAGAGATAACAAGAGAAGGGGGAAATTCAATTATTGTATAATTGTAGGATAGTTCAACTTCAGAATTCAGGACTATTTTAAGAGTATATAATATATAATATATATAATATAAATATAATATATATTATAATATATATAATATAAAATTGAGGGAAACATGATGAAAATCTGAAGCTCATTTGGAAGCATTACCAGCCTCGCACTGAATGGCTCTTTGAGCCAAATGACCAGCTAGAAACTGCTTGCCAGCTGCATGCTATGAAGCCTGCTCAAGTGGAGCAGCCCTTTGTGTATTTTTAATTGCTTTTCAGCATCACTGATCATGCTTATAAGGAAATTTGGGTTACAATGGAAGTAGGTGGAAAATGGGCTTGGTTCTTCAGCAGACACAAGGGATCCCTTTAGGGCCTTCCTTCCATTTCCAGCCCAAAAGACTTTATGTTACCAGTTCCTTTCTGTTACTGACCTCGGGTCAATTTTGTGTGTGTTTCTAGCAATACCCAAAAATGTGCCCAAGAAAAACAGCAACAACAACTAAGATGGCCTCCAATGCTCACAGATGTCTGAGCAGTAGCTGCCTGCAGGTAGACATCCTGAGAAGATCATGTACTGCTGTTCCTTCATGGATTGACATTTTTACTTGCCATAAATTAACATACTCAATTTTACCATATTGAACCTGCCAAGGTTAAACGGTTGCCTTACACACTTATCGCAAGGGTAACCCTTCCACCTTTTAAATATTCATATTTAACTCAGCATAAAACAGGCTAAATCTACTAACATTTTTTTTTAATGATTCAGACATAACAGACTAAAACTGATGAAAATCTGCACACAGGAATTGTACAAGATTCATCCAGGGTTTGTGAGACGGCTTTTCAGTCTATTAGACATCTTTCCTCTGTGTTTCGTTCTTCCGATGTATACTGTAACCCCAACAGATAGAGGTCTTATACAAAACAGATACAAAAGGTCTTTATACAAAACAGATGAGAAGTAAATATACGCATAACTCAAGAAAAATAGGTAAATAAACAAAACAAAAAATATGATCTTTTTGTTCTCTAGAAAGTTGCTAATACCACTTGGAAAAACTTTTAAACAAAATGGTTTGTTTAGAAATGATGTGGGGAAGCATATATTTTGATGCATGTCTAAATTTGGAAGTGAGGGTCCCTAGACAGTCATTGGAGAAATGATTCAGAGGACAGCTTGGAGCCCTTCAGACCTTCTGCATAACCCTTTAGATGCACACATTTTCTCTACTGCCTATAGAAATATGGGTGAAAATTTGTCTCTCTCAAGCAGTATATCTCTCACGTTGTGGGTACATTTTATATCTAGCAAGGGGGCTGTCGGAGCTCGAGGACAGAACAATTTTGGCCCTGGCAATGGGAGGATGGGAGAAATCTACCTGTCTGTTCAGCCCTAGGTACTGGGCTGCTCCCAGAAGGTAGCGTTATCCCTCACTCTGAGACTAGTACAGTTCATTTTATAAATGAAAAAGTCTTAACCAAAATACATGATAAAATGAGAAAAAATAAAATATTATTTAGACATATCATTTAGTTCAGTCACACTATAGAATAGTTGCTCTGAGGTGATATCCATAGGGCTACAATCTGCTAAAACAAAGGCAATGTAAAGGCCTTCCCTTGGTCATACACATTACAAGCAGTATAGTCAGTATAACACTTGATTTGGCTTCTCACTCCAAAAATGGAGAAACACAACTTGTGAGCATTAGATCGCAAATTTTTAGCACAACTGAAAAAATACAGGGATAAAAACAAAAAAACCTCCAAGTTGTATTATACATCCACAAATGTACACTTGTTCAAGCCTACAGGCATCATATGCCTAAATATGCCATAAACAAAAAGGATTAAGATATTATTAAAATAATAGTTAAAGATAGTTTCTCAATGTGTAATGCAATGTCTTTATAACCATCGTTATAAGTACCTATTTTTATATGTTAATAAAACTATTTTAAGTAAAATTTTTATTATGGATATTCCATAAGATTCTCTGTTAGAAAGAGCACCAAATAACTTATTTTCTATTAGATAACCAGCTCCAATAATTTAGATCTTTTTCTTGATCCTTTGACTAGCACCACTGGTAGGCTTTACTACTCTTTTGTCACACAGTATTTATTATTTTATAGCATCTCAGAGTGTTGTTGATGCTTTTTAAAGAAACTGGAAGACATAGCTCACAAACAAAGCATTTACAACATAACTAGATTTGTGATACAGTAATAAAGATGACAAACAGTGTGGAAGAGGTTCAGCAAGGAAGGATGAAAGCTGCAATAACACAATTATGTGATTGCTCAGTTTTAGGCATATAAATACCTATTTTATAGCTAGAGGTTTTGAAAGACAAAAGAAAAAAAAAAAGGAAACCAAGACTTTTTTTTTTATGTAATGAAGAGAAATTTTTCAAAATAATTGTTTTGCTGCAGCATCAAAAAAACTGGTTTTCATAACGCATGCTAATTAGGAGGGTCATTTCAAACTCAGATAGAAAGTAAGATTAAAGTGCAAATGAGGATAAAAGAAATGCAAAAGAAAACTGGGTAGGAAGTAAAACTAGCTTCCAGCTATGGAGACGGACCCCATATAATAAAGCAAATGTGAAAATGTATGATAAAAGGAAAATAGCAGTTGGTTAAATCAAGGAAACATCACATGACAAATGACTACTGCACGCAAGCTTCGAATCATTAAATACAGAAATTTCTCAGGGCAATAAAAGCAATTATGAATATAGAGTTCTAGGAATGAAGATTATTTGGTCTTATGAATGGGATGCTTCAGCACTGCTGCCAAGAAGCTATGGCAGTAATTGGCTGTTTTTTCTACATCTATACCTCTAGGAGAGAATCTCCTAAAAGTACTTTTTGGAATCTGCCTTAATGTCCATGGGGGTGGGTGGCGGCAGCAGCTGAGATGCAGTACAGCACCATGCGGAGATGAACTTTTGGGTTCAGAAAGCAGTGGAGCCTCATCAGTGCGGAGGAGGTCTAATTAGCCTCTGTACAGCATCGTCCCTTCAGGTCCAAAGGGGAAAATGCTAGCATCAACTTGCAAGTCTCTGCAACATCTATGTATGTAGCGCCTATGATACTGCTTTTTATCTAAAGCAGGTTGGTGAATGTTTCATAATTTTGATGAAAGAAAAAAACATTTAAAATATATCATACCATAGCCATATCATGTATCTTTTTAGATCATAAATGCACACATCTACATGGCATCACCAAACTGAACACACAAAGGGATGAAGAAATTGAGCTATATCATGCATTTCATGATGTGACTTATGAAACATGCTATACTGAATATGTTTGAAATAAAACTCATTGCAGCTGAAATCTTATGGTTACTATGATTCCCATGAAAGTGGAGGCTGTATGGTTTGAGCTGCCATCAGAGATCATCACTGCTTAGTGACATTGTGTATGTGAATTCACCACATTTTAAGCATGCGCTTCTTTCAATATCACTTTCAACCTAGACAAGTAGTTGGCTTCTTCCTGTTGTTGGGTTCACACATAATGTTTTCTACCAGAGAACATTTATGCTTTCTATACTATATTTGTGTTTTATATACTATTCTTTTCTTATAAAATAACTCTATACCTACTAAATCTTAAACCCTGTATTCAACATCAGCTTTGTTAGCTGTATTAAAGAATTACTCTGATTAAATGTGCACAGCAGATGTCCACATGTTAGACTCCCTTTATATGTATTATTTGTGTTCAGTGGAGATTTTGATACAATCAGTGGCATCAAGAGCACATCTCCTCTTGGCTACAAAATCTAAAACTGGTGATATAAGTCACACCCTGAAAACAAGTATTTTTCTCAACAGAGAGTATGAGGTGACTAGTTCAGATATAGACATGGCAGACATCTCATGTAGGTGAGGTGAAGCCCATTTGTTATGTCTTACACTGCAATTGTGCTTCCCAGAAAACCATGTTAGAGGGAAGGTGCCAATAATCTTCTAAAAAAGTGCAACAAACGGAAAAGTCATGATGTAATGGGAATGAATAAAAGGGAGGGTACTTCCCTCAGCTGTTCAGTATTACTTCAGAAGTGGGCATTTGGGCTACCTCCTACCATCAGTTGATCCAGCTGTAAATGAACTTCTGGTGGTAGGAGCTGGGCTGTCAAGTCAGCTGCCCATAAAGCCAGCCACAACACTCCTCATTTGATGCTGAGGATAGAAATTAAAGTGTTTCAATCACACTGACCTAATGGCCCAGCTAAATTGTAGTGGAGCTTTGTCCATGACCCAATTCTATGCACATATCCACAATGGGAGAAGGTATGAGAACGAACAGGGCTGTAAAGATGAGTTTGGATCTTCAGGCAAATTGAGAAGGGATTGTTTGTACACTAAACAGAGTGGCAGAGAACTACATGTACTTGCAAGCAGTGAGGAAAGAATACTCTATGTTTTCCTGGACAGATTAATGTTGCTTGAAAGAGCATGTCTCTGAGGAAGTGCCCTTTATTTGCTGGAGACAAACTTTACAATTTGAAGTTTTATTTGGCATGTTTTGCAATATTATTGTTTGTTTAAAAAATGTTTATTGTTTGTAGATAGCGTCTCTTTTCACATTCATGTTAAAATACTTGAATTTTGTGTTGGCAAGTCTGATACTTCTGCTATGAAAAAAAAATGCAGACTTGTGACCATGCCAAAAGATTTTATTGGCACGAAAACTCAGCAAAAGAATTTTCTGAAATCACTGACTCAATCTGCAGTGACAGCCAAAAAAAGCTAGCAATATGTTGGTTAGTATCAGTCAGGGTAGTATCAAGAAAAAAGCAGGCGTAATTTTGCTCCTATATAAAACCTTGATGTGCCCATTTCTTGAATAATGGGTGCAATTTGATCTCTGTAAAGTTCAAGGACACACAGGTGATACAGAGAAGGGAAGCTAAAATGGCCAAGGGATAGAGCAGCTGCTTTAGTAGGAAAGTCTAAGATGGCTCAGCAGAACAAGGCTGAGAAGGTTATTACTGAGGTTTACAAAATCATGAAGTTGGTGGATAAAATGAATACAAAGTGTTTCACCAAATCCTGCAATGACAGAACTAAAGGTCACTTGTTGAAACTGGTAGGGAACAAGTTCAAAGTTCAGTAAAGAAGGTCATGTTTGTGAAGCAAGTAAGGCTATCATAAAGCTGTGAAGGAAGACAGTGTCAGCGAATTCTAAAAACAGATGAGACAAATAGACAGCGGGTAAATAAATGGACTTTAAAGGGCACAGACTAGGAAGAACTCATTCATATCCTTAATATAACATTTGTGGGTGCTGGGCAATATGATAAGAAGGGACTACAGAAATTGGACAGTTTTTCTCCATTCTCCTGTTGCCACTAATGAAGACAGAATACGAAGCTAGGTAGTCCACTAGTCAGGCCTAGTAGGACATTTCTTACATTGTTAGAAAAAGCCTGACACCTGATTAATTCAAATGCCACAGTTAACTCAGCAGAGAAAATAACATTTGTGTCCCTATTTCATTTGGCAAAAATATCAGTGTTTAACATACTACATTGTGGAAAATAACACTGACTATACAGGTTTCCTCATTAGACTGACACTGGCAGAATATATACCACCTCAAATTTCCCTGGCCTTTATTTCAGGCCCATACTGCTTATGAAGGCTATGTGGCTAATTGAAGTCAGCTATGAATTCCACCAAGACTTCATCTAGTAAAGGTCATCTCTAGCTTGCAGTCTTTGTTCAGCATTCAGAAACTCCCCAGTTCTGCATATGGTATTTGGTAATTCAAGTCCCCATATGTCTAGACACTATGCAGCTTGCTTCTACCCCTTCAGCTACTAAACATGTCACCAAAAACTATGAGAGTTCCCAAATCCGTTTTGTTCAAGAGTGTGTCATAAGCTGTGACAGCAAGGGGCAGGTAGCAAGGGACATGGTGGCAACAGACTCCCATCTCTCACAGATGACTGGAGAGGAAGAGATTCATCCTGTCCAGAGATATAAAAGCCTGATTTCATCAACAGCCTGGCAGTGTGCATGCTGTTAATGGGACTCCCAGTTGCATTTATATACTGTCCTCTGTCCTATAGAAAAAGTGTATGTCTCATTGAAGTCAGTGTACCTGCTGAGTCCTTCACAAATACTTTATTTTTTTGCTGAGCTCCTCAGCAGCCATATCAGTCTGCACATCTCAGCACAGAGGATTTATCTGCTTGAGAGAACATATATATATATATATTTTCTTCAAGAATGAGTTCTCTCTCTCTCTCTCTATATATATATCTTTGAAGGACAGAAAAATTAATCAGAAAGTTACTGATTTTTTTGCATATTTGTATATAGTAATTAGGGCTTATATGTATGAACTCACTGACTTGGAGATACTCTGTTTATTATGCAACATTTCAAGACATTATTGTTTTACTACCTTAGACAGTGCAATATCAATAAAATATCACTTTTTTCAATATAAAGTTTACTAATTTTGTATTATTTTGTTGAATTTTAATAATAATAATAATAATAATAATAAAATCTTACTGCTATTTCAGCAAAATTCATCCTCAGCGGCATATGAGAACAGCTGTGATTACTTACACAGCAGTCTGAGTAGGGTACTGATTTAATTTTCTACTACAAGATGGCTTTAGCAAAAGATAATTTGGAAAAAAATTGTAACTGCTTTAATAGTAGTAGTGAAATAACCTGGAATGAAATGATTTATTTCAGAATCAAGACTGTTTAAAACATTAGCCTTTTAATAGGCTAAAGTTCAATTATATTAGCTAGATATATTTGGTCACAAAGAAATATATTTTGTTACTACTCTGTCTTGCACTCAGGCATCACCCATTTAATTCTAAATGAAGATTATATTTTAAAATATAGTTTTTATGGCAGTGACTCAGGTTTCCCAGCTAAATATAATCCTGAACCATTAGTCTACTGTGTGGATATAAGAATGATGGCGGTTGTAAGAAAAATATTGAGAGATTAAAAAAAAAAAGTGGGAATCTAATAATCCTAATACAAAATTGTCCTTTCTGTGCCTATGAAGCTATATGATGCAAAAAGTTCTCACAAGAAAAAGAATTAATCCAAAGACAGAATTTTCACAATTGCTAATTGGAAAATTAACAAGAAAATCATGCAGGCAGACTGCTAATACAATCTGCTTCTACTCCTCTGAGCCCTGCCTGGAAGGAAAGGCATGAAGCACAACACTGCACAGTCTCTCATCTGCCACTGTAAAATCTCTCCCCTTCCAGGACACTCACCTCTGCTAGTCAGTTTGTTTATGCAGCAAAACTACTTGCACGTATCCTAAAATAGCGCATGTAAACGTTAACTTCATTTTACCCTTCAGCCTCCAAAATGGAAAGTTTTATATTTTAAGTTTATTGTTGAAACAAATCTACTGAAAAAATCAGAAACTATTCCAAAGTTCAGGGAGTAACCAAAATGTGAAAATCTTACAAAATGGGTCTCATTATAAAAATATTAGATACAGAGTGTTGCACAAGAAAAAGAGGTAAATAATTTTGTTTCTTACTATTAACTGTGAAACTTAGCAGCTGAACATCTTCAATAAGCATGCAGAACCTATGGAACCACAATTAAATCCTGTCACTTTCTTGAGACATGTCTGTGTGGGATGGGAAGCTCAAAAGAAAAAAAAAAAAACAAGCACGTTACCACATTGCATCGGCAGTCCTTAAGGAGCTGGTAGATCGGGATCTTGGCTTCATAACAATGCTCATTCTGAAAAAGTCCTCAGACATCAGTTGGCTTTATAAAGCTCATTCTCCAAGTATTCCATTTCAAACTGTGTTTTTAAAATCCTCCGAAATCCTTCTCCTGTGATAATGCAGGCTCTGAAGGAAGAAATCTAACATGCTGCAACTCCTCCTTTTTTCACACTGAAGTTACTCTAGCACTGTGCTGTTCGGCAATGACAATGCTTTTCTCTTTTGTCTTGTATTGCCCTGGGAGGAACTAGTCCATTTTGAATCTATTCTCCCTGCAGGTCACATGGGACCCAAGGCAGCTAAAAAGTGTCTCTATCTCTCTTGCAGTATTATAACTATTATAAGGTTTAAAGGTTAATTACACTGAAAAAAAGAACACTACCGATGGACAGTAAATGAAAGGAAAAGATGAATGTAAGGCATAGTCAGGCAGGGAATTTCCCTTTAGAGACTTGCTAGATAAATGAATCTCTGTAGAGTAAAGAAAGGAACAAAGATTTTTATTCCAAGGAAACTAAAATCTTACCTAGAAATATAATTCTTCCCTTCCTCCTAACCACTGCCTTTATTAGATACTGTGAATAAGTACTATTGTTTAACTTCAAAAAACAGAAAGTATTCCCTATCTGAAAGAAATTTAAAACTCCATGGGGAAGTTAAATAAAAACAAAACTCCTTTTTTCTGTTCAAGTCAAACACACATACAGACAGCTATTGTTATAAATCAGTGAAGGACAAAATACCTCGGTAAAAGACCTCTAATATGACGTCTTCTCTACTATACTGCAAAAGGAGACCTTATCCTGTTGTAACAATGACTCTGATGATAGCTTCTGCAGTACAAACAGCAAAACTTGCATTTGTAATCTCCAGCCAAAAATTTATCACAAAAACTTTGAGAATTAATTCATTTTAGGAAATATTAATGTAAGCTCATCTGGCAATTTCACTGTTAGAAGGAGAAGAAAGGAAACTCACAGAACCGGATTATAAACATGCAGTTTACATTATATATTTTGAATTTGCTCTGAACTGTGTTGGAATTGTTTTGAAACTGAGAGAGTTATTGCTCAACAAGTGGTTACATGCAGAATAGCTATTCCTTTGTACAGCGTTTACAACTGTTGTAGCCTATTACTGGCAGTGCAGCTTGGTTAATAATGAAAGAAAACACAAAAAATTGTACTTAGATAATGTGTAGAGACTTGGTAAATAGAAAAAATATGGCAAATAGTTTATGCATAAAGTATCAAAACATTCATCAAATAAGAATAATTCAAAAAGTTCACTCAAAATTGAAATTCATCCATTTCTGGCTGACAGTTTGTAAAACTCTATTGAACCTTTGCACTTAATTTTATAACAGTACCACAAAACGCATTACGGACTACATTATATTTTGACAGGAAAGAGCTAACTGCCCTCAAGGCTTTTGCCAGCTATCTGCATATAAACTGTTTCAAAAAAGCAGAAAGAACATTAATAACATTTAATGCTAAACATTCTGTTCTTCATATTTGCTGGGCTGTATCTTTGAATTAGCATCTGGTGGTTAACAGAGAAGCGTCCTTTGGAATCATGAAAGTCTGTCTCTAACAGTGGAAAAAACGTCTGCAATAAATTTAGCTTGAAGGGCCATACAGTCATGAGACCTTTAATAACAGTTGGGTCTGTCTCTGTACAGGTCACATGTCTATAGTAGCGGACATAAATCTGGCAGCTTTTGTGAAATCTTCTTGACTTCTGAAAGAAAAGGGATAGGTCCTGAAGAAAAAATAGGTAAGAAGCAGAAATGCTGGACTATTACAGAAGAGCTAATTTTTTTAAGCTTTTTCTAAGTTGGTAAATCAAAATTATTCCCATACTGGTATATGAAACAAACTAATAAATAGAGCTTTTGACTATATGGTCTCACAGTATGGTCTTACATTCCACTCTGGAATGAAATATTCAAGGATATTATATTCATCTGCTGTGTCACACTACATCATAGCTCAGAAGGCTTTGTTCTCCAAGCTATATCACTCAAGATGCTGTCTCTATGTAAGGTGCTTGCAGTTAAAATGCTATTTTTCAGGACAAAGATTCCCCAAAATATCTGATAAAGGTACAGATAATCAGTGAAGGCAGTTACTAATTAAACTTTCCTTTTTGGTCTCCTTCATCAGCTCCTTAGAAATAAATCTCAGGCCAAGTGGAATCTATTAGGAAATGGATAGTAATTCACTACAAGAGGACGGCTGTACTGCAACCATACATATCCCAAGCAGTCAAATCAGAGCCTGCCTCACAGATGCCAATCTGAAGCATACATTTCCTGCAGCAAAGAAGGTATCAATAGAAGGGAGAGGTCAAAATCCTCCAAGGAACGTTAATTTTATGTGAGATTCAAAAATTAATCAAGCTAAAAAACAAACAAAAACAAAACAAAAAAGGGAAAAAAGTAGAGTTTGAGAAACTAAGGAATAACATGCAGTAACATGTGGCAAAATAAGTTACCAAAAAAATCCTTTATTGTTTTTCTTTCCAATCTGGATTCGTACCTTCCAAGCCTTGTGGAAGTAAGGACAACTGCAAAGTGTCTGTGTCTTCTCAGCTCTGTTAATGGAAATAGATTTTTGCACATAACCCAGGTATTCAAAACTTGGTATGAGAAAGATCAACCTTTTCTAGACATGCTTCTAAGAAAACTTTTTGAGCATGTTGACCAATTAGCAGGAGCTTTTAATTCATATATAAAACCTGTTCTGTTACCATTAATACAATGGCCATTTTTTTCATTGATTTGAATAAAGACAGGAGCAGACCTGTGTACTCTGCTGATGCGAGATGATAGATGATTTGTTTTAGGACCCAAGTCCTGGGAACGGGTGGGGGAGGGATGTGTACCATATGTACGAGGAATAGCAAATGAAACTTCTCAAAGACATAAGAAATTGCACTATCGAGTCCAACTGAATAATAAGAGCTGAGCCTTTAATATAAAGAGATGGAAAATGTATTTATGTTCATTGGAGGCATTATTTTTCCCAAAATGACTTTTTATGATTAAGAGCTATTGTATGCTCTGGGTCCTAAGCCCAAAACACCAAAATGTAATTTATATACAGATAAATACATAAAGTAGTATAAAAAAGAGAAATACAATAATTTATTATTGTGCAGATGTACAGTGTTTTACAGAGGTGCATTTACTTTTTGCATGTGAAAGCAAGCACTTATTTGAGACAAATGTAATAGCCTTTTGTAACTTCTGATTTGTATACTTTATTCTGTAATTTAAGAGCACTGCATTTCTTTTCCTTTTTTGCAGTCCTTTGTGTTGAGTAGGAGTGACAAAGAAAAGAACAAAAGACTGTTGAACTAAGCACTTGTTAGGCCACCACAACTAAGGTAAGTGTTGATTGCATAATGAAAATAAGAAAAAAGATTATGAGATAAAGAGTCTACTAAGAGATGGAGCACTTCAGTACTGCTACTCTGATAATAAAAGCAACAAGAAAAACAATATATTTTATCTGCTTGTGTCAAAAAGCTGATATTTTGACTGCATAGTCAAGCTCTGTAAGGAAGAAAGGATATGGAAGTAATTAAAACACCCATAACAAAAGTGTGCAAAATTCAACCCACTTTAAGGGTGCTTCCATCTTAGTTAGTTAGCCTCAAACTAGTAAGAATTGAATGCAAACCACTGTTACATTGCACAAAAATACCACGAAATGAAAAAGCATAGCTTAGGGTACAAGGTGCAGGACTGCTTGTTCTGTTCCACACTTGCGAACACCTTAGTATTGAGAGTTTGGAAAATTTGCTTAAACATGCTGAGCTTTGGCTTCCTCATTTGTAAAACTGGGATAACGCCTGTCATACTGCTTCAAATAGCATTGGGACATCAAAGGAATAAAACCACACAGCACGTGCCAGGTTATTATTATTGTTATTGTTATATACAAGTTGAAGAAATAGAGTCACAGTCTTCCTTTAAAGAAAAGAGAAAAGCCTCTAATTTGACAAGAATTGAGTTTAAGATTGTGAGCTACACCCGCAATAGCTGATACCATTTTTTGTGTTTACTGGAGTAAAAAAGTCAGGACTTTCCAGCAAATATGTTTTAATTTAGGAGCATGAGGGACACTGCCAATGTATCAAGGAAAATATAGAAACCTGGAAGCATAAAATCAAGTCTTAGCATGCAAAGGATGAACAAGCTCTTAAGTATGTTGTTTGGAATGCACATTAGCAAATGTAAGGTATATTACACACCTCTATTTCTTGAAATGCAAACTCAGCTTCATCATAAATTTACTTCTAATAGGATTACCATAGCTTCTTTAAAAACCTGAAACTGGGTTAATTTGCTCAGGACTATCCCCAGCATTGCTTTGATACCCTGGTTTTCTGAACACTTTGTACCCTTCCTTTCTTTTTGTTCATATATGTTTGCCATCTTACATGCTTATACGAAGTGCAGTTTTCAATATAGAAGTGTGCACTGAGATCTGAACCCAACCATTCTTTCTCTTGGGGCACCTACTCCACACAAGGGAAACCACCTCTCAAAGCTAAGCTCCGTATCCACATCCAGCTTTGTGCAGCTGCAACTCGCAGAGTTAGTTCTGCCTAACTACACCCCACAAGAACAGGAATGCTAATGTAAAGCAGGTGTATTTAATCATTCTTTGGGAGTAATGCTACTGCCTGTGAGGTTGATTAAACAAGATATCTGTGAATTTCAGATCTCTGAAAGAAAGGTTTGAATCTAAACAGAATTTATAGAAGACAGTGGGGTCCCAAGGCATATGGATCCTCCCAGTCATTCTTCTACAAAAGCAGTAGATATTAGGAAGATCTTGCGTGGGGGTTTAAATCCAGGTATAAGAGTCCATCTGAGGTTTACACTTTTTAACTTAAATTAATGAATGATTAGCAGCCTTTTATTTTTGTAGATCTAGATGTAACATAGTAACTAGGATAATATTTGTAATGAAACAAAGAAATTAGGGTGGAGTGAAAGAACTAGCATTTTTTAGTGTTAAGAATGGTTATCAAACAGATGTATCCCATCCCCGTGAGAGTATATGTTTAGTTCATCCTCTTAATATCCTGAAGCGCAGTACATGACTGAAGGATTATCAAGATGTTCTCATTTTGTGTTTGAGAACTAGTAATGCAACAGTTGGTTTAGAAGAGACATCTATAGCAAGCATTAGTCTGAGAGTTACTGAAAGTAACTCTTGCCATAATTTCTGTCGCTTCAGAAGATCAGTTACAATTGATTTCAAAGATACACTTTTGTAGGGTGTTGAAGGAATGCAGAATTAAACTCTGCCTTTCATTTCTACATAAAAGCAAACTCCCTTTCAGCTAAAACTGCTTTATCAAAGAAGAACAAGGTGCATATATAACTCCATAAGTAAAATGACTAAATAATAATCATTATTGTTATAACTCTCACAATTCTTAAAAATAGAAAAAGGCAAACCAAAGGGCACAGAAGAAATATAGTCTAATTCATGAATCTATTTTCTTCCTGTACTCATTCCAACTCAACAAACTATGTGAATTATGAATAAATATGCTTTATTTGCTCAGTGGTTAGGTGTAAATAAAGTTACTACATATTCTATAGATGCTTTACACAGACTCAAGTGTGCAAAAGTCCTGAAAGGTAGCACTGCAAAGAGAGCGTTACGAGAGGACACACTGCTCAGCCATGGTACTTGACCCAAGGACACTCGGCCGTGGGACTCGTAGACACTGCCAGGTGCTACTTCCTGAGCTGGACTGAGCCATACGCAGAACGCATCTCAGAGCGAGGTGTTACAGCCCCTCACTCCCTAACAGAGCAAAACCCTTTTCTTAGATATATGCTGGAGTCAAAATGTGTCCCTCTGCCTTTATTCTGGCCAGACAGAATCTGAAATTGGGAAGATCAATACTAACTGACCAATATCAGTCCAAATAGCCTTGGTTGCAAAAATAGAGCTTTCACTGAACCACAGAATAGCTGGGGCTGGCAGGGACCTCTGGAGATTATCTGGTCCAACTCCCTGCTCAAGCAGGGTAATCTACATCAGGTTGTCTGGGACTGTGTTCAGTCAGGTTTTGCACAACTCCAGGGCTGGACAATCCTCTCTGCTCTTTATCACAATACATCTAGCACCCATGTAAAGCTTCATTTGCTAAAGATCAGGGAAAAATATGTGGGGGGAGAGGATAGATTCCTACCTTTTTTTCTCAAATTTGGAGGATCAGTGATATAGTCAGGTATGTACAGGAAATATTTTTAGGAAAAAGTGAATAGTTTTTCCTGACAAACATTACATTTTAGGAAAATAATTGTGAGCTCGAGCTGACAGACTGTCGGTCTAGGGCCAAGGCTGGGACAAAAGGTACCTACTACCTTTATTTAAATCACTGGAAAACAGTGAGAAGCCTAAAATTAGATACTGGACAAATGGGAGACTTTTAGACTTCAGCTGAGTGAAGGCTGCCTAGTGTGTCAGACTTTTTTTTTTCTGTTTTTAATAAGCCATGAAAAAACAGGATATTTAAACATGTCTCTGTCCACATGAAACACGCTTTCTTCTTGTTCTCGGCTCTGAATTGACATTCGGCAATAATTACAGCTGCAATTATGCTTTTAGAGGGAAAATCTATTGATGTTTCCATCATATCCAATGTTTTCCATGGGTTCATAGCTCATTAGCATCTATTTGCTCTGCAGAGACTTGGACTAAAATGTCTTAGCTAAATACTGTATAAAAATAAAAAGTCAGTACAGAGTTAAGCAATGCTTTTCGAGTGCAGAGAGTCAGTATTTTAGGCTAAAAATAGTAAAGGCTAACATTTTTCTTGCCTTTCTTAGTGAAACAGTGGCCTGAAGGAAAAGTGAATGAGAACTTTATTCCATTCACAAAGACTTCATAATAAAGATGCATCCCACAGAAAGTTACTGTTAAGTGTGAGGCTTCCTATTTTCAGAATAATGCTCAAGTAATACTTTGGGCAAAGCTTGTAGCATATATACTCACTCATTACGGTTCAGAAGTTCTTCTGAATACCACTCAAACACAAAAGTGGGAGAATAAAGAGACATCCATGAGATAATTTGGAATATCACCATTTCAAGAAGACTGCAGATAAAAAAAAGTATATATACAACCTGGAAAATTGCACACACAGTTAAATTTCAAATAGGTTACAAAATCTTACGTATTAAAACACATTTTTGTATCTTATCTTTAGTTGAAGAAAAATCTACCATTAAAAGCAGAGCTGTATTCTCCAGCCACTGATACTCTAAAATGAATGTTTTTCAGTAACGTTTTTGTTCTTTTTGGAAACAGCAAAAAAAAAAAAAAAACTTTTACTAACAGAAAACAGATTTTAGCTGGGATATTTACATATGTGTAACACACCGGTGCTTTATGAAACAGGCAGTGAATTTCCCTGTGTTCTTCACTAAAATCTTAACATTCACAGATATTGGATTAACTATGGTTAAAACAAAAAGAATCATAGTTGCCTATCTCTGTAGACTTTAGGGGATGTCTGCCTATTTTACACCAGAAACCTAGATTTAGGGTATTTAAAGCAATACTTGATAAATCCTACGTTACAAGTCCAAAGGCTGTGAACAGCCTGTAGCATGGCTGTTTTTCCTCTTCCCTCTTTCACTTCTAGCAGTTGAACCAAATGAAGATGGGATTGCAAAATTTGCAAAAATGCAAATTTGAAAAAATATTTTTGTGCTTGACATCACATCATACTTGGCACAAGTGAGAGCTGAAACAATGTCAAGATATCACCTCCTCAGTGCATAACTAATATACCGATTATCTGGAATCAAGAAAAACATTTTGCAGAAGAAATCTAAAAAAACTGACTGCTTCCCTGACTGTAAAATACCATAACAGAGGTGACTATAGCCAGAGACTTTTGGTTATTATGGATGTAACTGCAATATACCTCACTCACAAACATGTTTACATTTGTATGCCTGTGGTAGAGAGCAGCGTATATAATGTTCATAAATAACATCATTTTTGACAGTAATAAACAGTCTAGTCATTTACAGCAAATTAAAATACACTTCCCTAATAAAACAAATTAAGTCCAATCCCTCGACTACTAGAAATAAACCCCCTAAAAAGTTTCTGTTTGGAAAGTCACAAGGAGAAAAATGAAAGGAGGGTTTATTGGGAACATTTCTGTATCTATAAAGAAGTTAGATTGTTACTAAATTGTGGGAAATACTTTTCTACAATACGCTAAGCAACAGTATGAGAAGCAAATACTCTGATGAGAATTTTTACTTGTCCAGGAGTAATGAAGAACAAAATAGAATTGACTACTACTGTGTTCATCTTTCTCAGGGGAAGGCTTGGAAGAAAAGAAGAATCCTCACCTTTCTCCGTGCCAAGGCTCACATATGGGTAACCCTATCACATCTTATGCTCCCACCTATTATATAAATATTGGAGTATTTTGTGCAACCTTCACAGTATTTAAAACAGACATAGGGTCCTCTGGAACACAGCACTATCCTTCTGAAAATGCAATAGATTAAATTCAAAAACAAAACTCAAAAAACCACAGTTGTTGCCTGCAGAGCACAGTAAGTGAAGCCTATTTTCTGTACTTCGACACTTAGCTTGACCTTCCCCATGGCATCCAGTGTCCTTGTCCTCATGTTCCCTAAACATTCTTGCACATAACCTCTTCTTGCGAGGTGGCACACTGAGACCAAGCTGCGTGAAGAGTAAGGAGAGCCCAGCCTGGGGGCTTTTCTCACCTGGTCCACCAGCACTCCCACTGCACACACGTGAGTTTGCAGTAAACCTCATTATTTCCTTTTTCATCCTTGAAATCTTTCTTTTCCTCCAGGTCTTATCTGTATGTCCAGAAAGCAGAAGCTGCAAGCTGGGCTCTCCTATGAGACAGCAGAGAATCTGTGCTACAATGTGTGCACCAAAACTGTAAAAGAAAAGCAAGGTGAGTCTCATCTATTCACAGCAGCTAATACTAGCAAGGTTTCAGGAAGCATTTCAGCACTGCCAATGAGGTGCCACATTGAACATGGTTAGTGATGTGCTTCTTTCCTTTTCTCCGCTCTGTGAGGAAAACAGATACCGTATACATGATCAAATTCCTGAGAATGTGTCATAGCTCGGTATATTATACAGGTTTACATAGAAGGGTATTTCAGGTAGAACAGCAATTCTGAAACTAGAAGAAAGTTTTACTTAACTAGTGACTTCCTTTTCACATATCATGATAGACCCCTATTATAGCAAATCAGTCTTTTCTCTGTTGCTGATGTCATTTGTTAGTTGATTAGCCAAGCTATCTCTATTTTTAACCACTGAATCTGA
>NW_010580632.1:0-73031 GCF_000705375.1 Tinamus guttatus
TTTTTTTTTTTTTAATAAATCCTGTCCAGAGCCTTTGACCTTATTATTTCTTTATTATTCCCAGGATTTCCAGAATGTCTTTTTTTGTTTGTTTTTTTTTTCAACTCAGTCCAACTTTGAACTGGGAAAGGATGGAAGTTCTATTCTGTGGTGCCAGATCATCTTCCTTCTTCCCATGTTCCATCAGTCCTCAATTGCACCTCTTCTTGGCCTGTGTTCTAGCAATCATCTTAGCTCAGAAGCATCTGTTGCCATTTTTCTGCCTCTCATTGTGTTATCCTCTTGACCTGGGTCAGTTTCTCTTCTTCCACCTTAAACACCAGATTTCTCTATTTTACTACAGTGTTGCTTCAGAACCAACTGAATTGGAACAGTTTTGGGATACTGAATATTCTAATTCGTATATCTATGACATGAGATACAATATGAATTTGGTGCTGGCTATAATAAATATCTGACAAGTGGTTCTGCTGGCAAGAGACCATATGGCTTTTACTGGAATGGCCATTCTCATTTTCCAGGTCCAATGCTCCAGGATTCTTCAACATCTGAACTTGCTGTTCTTCTGGGTGTCAGTACTGGTTAGGAACACTTTATCTGCCAGAAATTGTTAAACATTTCATTGATTGAATCCTGCAGTGTTTTAATATTAAAAGACAGTAAAATGCTTGTAGAAAGAAGTAGGAAAATTCTGTTAGAATCTCAAGTGTCCGTCATGCCAGTAGGAAAAAAGAATGGCAGTTTTCTAGAAGGAAGCACAGAAGTGCTATAGAGAGCAGTGTCCTTCAGTCTTTAAGCAAGTGATGACAATTAATGACAATCCTATAATGATACAAATACAATAAAAGTCCTATTCTGCTTAAACTGCACTTCTTTCCTAGAATTATCCTCATTCCTAGTCTAACGTAGATGTTATTTTCAGTTCATTTCCTCCAAATTGTTAATATTTAGTCTGGATTTTAATCACATGTACAAAAGCACATATTGAAAAACAAATACAACTCCCCTTCTGAAAAGTGTGTCCTCTCATTTGACTTCAATAGTTAATTCCATCTGCTTTTCTTCAAAGTTATTTTATTTTACACATTTTGTAAGTAAGCTTTAATTGACAGTATTTAAAAACTGCTTGTAACAGCTCCAATTACCTGAGTACATGGCTGTTATATCAGTTCAAGCAAAAAATGTTTTATCTCCCCCCAGACTAGAGAAGTTAATAATGCATCCCCACTTCTACTTTTGTATAATGCCCTAATTATGGTCAAGGAAAGGCCTGATTAATGTCTGTAAGGACAGAAGTACTTATGGATGGCATTTTTTAAAAAATTATGATGGCGTCAGAGTTTATTTCAAAGAAAGAGTAAAGGATTTATGAAGAGTTTGATGGAAATTTACAAGGACTACAAGATGACTTTTGAGTACACTTGTGGGCATAAGAACTCTGCACTCAGAGGTCATATTCTCAGTGAAGAATCTTCTTAGACATAAACGAGGATAAATAGATGGCAGCAATTGAAACAAAAGTGATTACAAGTTAAGAAGAAAGAACTATGTGAGCAATATTGTAGAGAGTAGCTCAGGAGTAAAAGGAAGAAAAACAGCGAGATATCCCTCCAAAATTGTTTCCAGGTAGAGAACAATGTCTTCTGTGTCTAGTGCAATGAAGTATTGATCAATACTCAGAAAAACACTTCCAGTCTGTCATTACAGAATACATTCTTTTTTGCTGGAAGTTTTTTATGGCAGACTCAGGGTCCTGATGAATTGCAAGCTATTCAACACCATTGTGCAAAAGTTTCTGAGATGTAGGTAACAGTAGCCAGCATTTTTTATAATCAAATTCTAACTATTAGAGATGTGAAACATAGTACATCAAGATAAACAATTTTAATATGTTTATATGGTTACTTTTACTGTATATATCTAATTTATTTTTTGCACTTAACATGACAGAAACACATTTTTCCAGTAAATGGAAAGGAACTTTGTTGAAATAGATTGTGTAAGTAAAACAAGACCTTTTCAATGCTAATATTTTTGCTGGACTAAGAAAACTTCAAGTATTGGGGAGAATGTTAATGAAGTGGTAGAGGAAAAGGTAATAACTCTAGCCCCAAATTTTTTTCCTCTAGCACCATCATGAGCAGAAAATTAGCAAGGCCACTGCTCCCTCATTTGGGAGTCCAGCTGGTCTTGAGAGAAATGCATAGGAACCCAATTTTCCTAAAGATGTTTCGGCCAAAGTATCTTTAAAACAAGATTTTGTAGTTCTTTGCATACAAAGGAAAGTGCTGAGCTGAAAATAACTTCTTGTGGACACTGAAATAGATTCTGAGAACTGTCCACTGTTACGTTTAGCCAGCCAGGGAAGCCTTGCTGTACTTGCTCTAATAATGAAAACATTTGTCTTTTTCCTTCAAAAACTGATGTCTTTATTTTTTTTTCTCCTCTACAACAAATCCTGAAGTGGTAGTTAAGGCATCTACACCTATCAGGGAAAACAGAACGAATACATCACTGAAGATCTTGGAAAGTTTTCAGCAGTGTGTTTGTTTCGAAATAAATGAAGGCCTCTGAACTAATCCTCAGATGAAAAGAGGTTCATATACATCTTTAATTAGATCATGCTATTGGAACACAATATTGTGATAAAGAAGATTTAATAAAACATTTTGTCCTTTTATTACTTTCGTTTCATGCAACATGTCTCCTTATCCAAGCAAGATGTTTGACTTCAAAGGAAGCATTATCCACCTCCCTTTGCTCAATAAATAACTCCCAGAGGAGTAAAAACAATATATGTTTGTAGCTCTGCCGACGCTGCTGAGTGGTGAGAAGATCAATCACTGTCATCCTTTTCTGTACCTCCGTGTTTAAGATGAATTTCTTCCTTAAATAAATTTCTGTATAATTCAGTGTATATCATTAACTCTTCACTTTAAGAAGAGAGCAGCTTAATAAAGAAATGAACTCAAATGACTTCCCTTGCTGGAGAAATTCATCAGAGCAGCAGCTCGCCCTGTGCAGAGGACCTAGTCAAAATCCCTTCTAGTAACAGAACTTAAAGGTAGTTGAACAAACACATTGGATGCATGATGGCATACTCAGAAAATATTTTTCTTCAGCTTGATTACACTTATTAGGCTTTTTGACTAAACAAAATGGCTCTTACCACCTATTTTTCAAGTAAGTGAAGCCGAAGCATTTTCAAAAAGAATGATTAGACTCTAAGGCTGGCAAAATTAATATTAATTTGTCAAGAAATCACAACCTTGTAAAGAATAAAAGAAACAATAGAAAAAAATGTGGAAGGGCATCCGAAGAAGCATCTATTTCGCTTTTTGCTACAAGGTATAAGCATTTGTTCAGACCTGGAAGACGTTTGCATTCTTACATATTTTTCTAGGAGAAAAATCTTTTCCATGTGATTTATTCCAGTGTTTCTCACTGAAAAAAAAGCTGTTCTTGAAGTCGTTTGAATATTCTTCTACTGCTACTGAAGCTCATTGTCTTCTGTCTTCTAGACACTGTTAAAATGGAGAATGTGTTTTTCCTTTCTTCTTTATAGCAGACTTCGACATATTTGAAGGTGATTATCATGTTCCTCTTCATCATTCTCTTCTCTAAACAGTTTCTTCCTAGACTAAAAATGCATTAGTCTTTTTCTGGGGTGGGGGCAAGACAGAGTGGAGGAAAATAGTATGCTTTTTGATTTTCTAACAGGTTTTGCTGACTGTTTAATTGATCCATACCTTACTGGGGAGCTGAGATTGGATCCTGTAGGTCAGACCTTTAGGCTTTCTCCACTTATCTTGCAGTCTCTCCATTAATTTTTGTTCATACTTTTTTTGGTTTTTTTTGGTAGTTTGACATTGATGGCTTATATTCAGCCTCTGTTCCACAGTAGCCACTAAATCCGTCTCTAAGAAAAATATCCCAAGCTGGTTGCACTCCATCTTGTTCCTCTGCACCTAGTTATTTCTGCCTCAGCATGGCAACTTCTCTATTACTCCCTCAATCCATCCTCTATCTAATGAGGATGATTTTGAGTTCCACTCTTGCCCTTCAACTTGCTTGCAGTTCTTGCTAGCTTCATATCATCTGAAAACTCAGTTATGTTTCGTATTTTGTCATCTGGGTTATACACGAAATACTGACTAGAAGTAGTCCCAGGACAGATCTCTTCAGAACCTCTTTTGATTCATCCTGCTGTTTTCAAAAGAAACCATTGATTACTATTCTCTGGATGCCATTATCCAGGCACTGGGAACATGAAAATCAGCAACTTAAGGCTGTATTTGCTATGTTGTGCTTCTTGAAATCTTCCAGACAAATTGTTTTGAAAGAACATCTCCCCCAGAAAAGCTAAAATTGAAGATTTTTGTATGTTCAGATTTTGTTGTTCACACCTGCACTTTCCAGAGACTTGGGTAGAATTTGCAAAAGTAAGACTTTGAAGATCTGGATTATTATTTGTACTCACCATCACAGGTGAAATGGAAAAAGAGAAGAAATAAAATCAAGGTTACCCCTGAAGATTTTTAAGGCTAAATGAGGTATAACACTGCATCAGAGAAGCATGATGTCAGACAAATTAGAGCAAAGAAAGACTATGAGCTTGTTGTTTTTGAGATTGTGCTTCTCCATTCTTTCACGTAAAGTTTACTTTTAAATCATGTAGATCTTAGTAGGCTTCTAAGGAAGTGTGTGATTTGGTAGCAGATTTGCAGAAGAAAACAGCATGGAAGAAAGGAATTGCTATTTTTGATTTAGCTAGAATTAAAGGGAGATGGGATAAATTCAGCTTGAAATTGCACTGTGGAATTTCAGATCCAGTGTGTATATGCAACCAACCTATATATTTTAAGCTACTGAGTCGTTTCATATCTCTAGATTTAAACTCTCATTGAATTTAGATTTACCTGTAGTTCTCAGAATTTATTTTAATAAGATAAACTCTTTCTTTAGAAGGGAACTTGTATGTTAGTTTTCCTCATTTGTTCAGCTTGGTTTAATACTGTTTTCTTTTCACTTTGTATTTTAACAAGCTTGCTCTTCAGTTTTAGAGTAATTTGTGATTACCCCCAAATGGAAGTTTATTTTATTTTAGTGGCTCTTTCACAACTAATTCAAACTTACATCTGGCTTTAAAGAAATATTTACATAGAAATAACACGAAATTGCACGGTGTAAATGTAGTGCCATTCAACTATGTAAATAGCAGCAAAGATGTTTAATTGAATATAAAAACATCGGTAAAATGTAAACATTGCTTGTTTTGTTCCTGTTTCTCTATGTTTCAGCTTTGATGGTACAAATGAGGAGAATTAATTGATAGTGGGAGTTACCATCTGAAGTGCGATCACGTCACTTTCTGCACATCCAGAAATCTTTTTGGTAGGTGCTTGTTTCCCTGGTAGCTGTCCGTGTACCTCCAAAACAGCTCCACTCTCTTCAGGATGTCCAACCCTGGGTTTATGAACCACACTCACCACAAACCCCAGGGCCAAGGTATGTAGTGTGGTGCACATGGACAAGTAGATAGAGCCCCCGCTACCTTTCAAGGTTGTAGTCTGGAATAACAAGCTGTAAACTGCGGATGGCACTGGCATCACTTTTAATTTGATTACCACTTATTTCTATGAGTTGAATTTGAAGAAGCAAAAGGAAAAAACAAAAAACAAAAATGCTGTCTGAGCAGGTAATTGCCCAAACAAAAGCCATCACACATGGCTTGGAGAAGGGCTAAAGGCTAAGCAGCTTCTGCTGCTGGAGTCACTCAGGCTTCTGATACATAAAGGGCACCAAAGTCTAAAGTCTTGAAGGTTTCTGGCTAGCGCTGCAAGAAATGATTACTCTGTTAAATGCTGTGCTGCAGGAGGCTAGCCCTGCTTGAAGATTTGCCATTAGTTTTCCCTTGCTGAAAAGCATTCCCACCTTTTTGACCTAGGAGAGCCTTTTGATTCACGGGTCTGACAGACAGACTTCTCCGGTCGGTCTGTACTTGTGTCGTCTCATCACTGCTGTGATTCATGGTTCAACTTCTATGGCTTCAAAGGAAAGTTTGGAGGCATCTGAAAGCAGCCAAGCAAGGAGCTGTCAGGCCAGGGAGCTTCATCACCAGAAAGGAGGAAAAAATAAAAACGAAACTCAACAAACAAACAAACAAAAACTTGGGGAAGAAGCAGAATTGGAGGGCAAAGGTGTCCTGCTCCTCTAAAACAAGCTATTTATATTAATAGTTTTCCACATATCTTTTTCTTCTTTTTACACAGCTAAACACTCTAAAGAATATCTTCAGAGAAATAAATTGTACAGATCATTAAGACTATTGACCTTAGTCCTGAAGCAAACACATTCAAAATTAATTCTGTAACTTGATGTTTAGTCAATGCAATTGTTCCTTAGTACAACAGGAACTATAAACAAGAGTCATTTCCCAAGCCATGCAGTTAGTGTTGTAGGGAACAGAATCCCAACAGGGTGAGTTAAGGACAAAGTAACAGATTTCTCTTAATTTCTTTCTACTTTTCTAGTGTTAGTCAATCTTTGCATTATATGAATGAGAGCTAATTTTTGGTAATTGAATTTATAGATGATTTTGAACCATGTATTTGGAAAACAGTATGTCTGGGGTGATGTTATTAGCTTGGGTAAATGCAGATAATTCAGCATGTCAAGGACAATTAACACGTATCCTGTGGTCTTGATTACCAGGTTCAAGGAAATTCTGTCCAGAAGAAATTCTCTTAGGAAAGGCTCATGGAAATTTAAAGGCCCCTGCCCTACAATTAAAAGGGGAAAATAATGAACCCCCCACTTTTTTTTTTGGTGATTGACTATAAACCTTGGCTCAGGGGACTGTTCTCAGAAGAGAGGGTTAAACAGTCATGAATAAAAAGAGGTTGTTTGAGTTGTGAATGTGTCTACATTCCTGGGTTGCTTTTCTAAAATATATATACATACATACATATATATATATAAATAAATAAAGGTGGGTAATGCCACACTAAGTCTCACACAGGAAGAACGAGCAAAAGAGGCACCAAATGTAGCTCAGACCTGTTTGTATTTTGACTGTGTAAAAAATGTTTTCTTTCTGTGTGTTCCATATGTAGGAAAGTCATTTTATATACATGCTCCAGAATAAGCAGTACATTTCTCATAAGCCTTTGAAGAAAATTAAATCATTAACTGACATCAAAAGAAAACAATTTAAAATACCTCTTCGGTGGATAATATTTTTTTTAGTCCATTGGCAATAATTAATCCTTAAGCATGCAGGGAAGAAGTCTTAACTACTGAATCTTAACCTTTAAGGCGAGATCCGAGGTGGGCTGTTGGCAGGCTTTCTCTGTTGTCACAAAACCAGGCCCTAAGCCTTGGCAGGATGCTGTCAAATCTAATACTGTTCAGATCCAGCCCAGTGCAATGCAGGGTTATGCTCTACATACTTCCTCTGGTTTTAGAAACCCTACCTAGAAAATGCCATACAGATGACCCCAGCCCAAAAACTTAGAAGAGCCGACTACCAGAGCAGGCAATGTGCTATTTACTGTGATCATTTTCACTGCGATATGAGTGAAGGGAGATTGAAATCAGATTTGGAGGTAATTTTAAATAGTCAGAGGCAAAGCTGGAGAGACTTGACCTGAGTTTTAGGCTACGAATTGCCCAAGAAAACCATACAGGAGAAGGAAAGATAGAGGAACGTAATGGAATTGTCAACAAAAGTGATGAAGCAAAGAAGATAGAGATGAAATGGTTCCATTTTTGTACACATTTAATCTCCAAGAGCAGGAAAAAGAGGAAGAGAATTACAGTGGCATGAATCTGGAGAAGTGAGATACAGGGACACAGGTTTGAGCTCCCAGGAGTAAGGCAGTATAAAGTTACCCCAAAATAGATGCTCAGACCTCTGAGGGGAGCTCAGACCCTGCAACACCTGGTTTTCAGAGATCTTGACATCGTGATGGGTTCCCTGCACCCTTTTTGGATGCACACAGACTGTACCAAACCTGATGGCTTTTTGACAGCAGAAAGGTTGATGCCTGTCTCCTGAGTAGCCCTCACTGATTGCTGTACCTAGAAGACAAGGAAAAGGGCAAGAGAGACTTTTTGCTTGGGTTAGGGTACATTCAGGTAGAGAGCCCAAGCTGGAGGAAAAACTGTGGTCCACAGTGTAGTGCTGGCAGAATTCAGGAGAGTCCGGAGTTAAACTGTGTTATAGAATAAGATTTGGTACCCTGTCTTGGGTACCAAAGACAATGTTACTGTGTTCTAGAATAAGATTTTTGTATCTTCTGTCTTAGCTACAAGGCAGTTGAAATCCTTCCAATTCCTGTCTTGGGTACCAAAGACAATGTTGGTCTGAACACTGCAACTCATGGTGGATTTTTCTTTTTGCAGCAAGCAGTAAAAAAAGAGGAAGCTGAGAGAGGAGTTACTCCACTAAGAGAGAGATGAATTTAAAGCCCTAGGAAGAAGAGTTTGATCCAACATGGTGAAGGTAGCTGTGATTTCAGTAAAACTGAGTGGGTAAGAGGCTGCTGGATTTGAAGGAAAGGTAGTTAGTCAATTTAATGAGGGCAGTAGAAAAGACAGAAGCTAGATCAACATGCTATCAATGTTAATGCCTAGTGTACGTTTAATAGCCCTCTAGGAATACGTTTATTCTCTGTAGATTTTTTCTTTGGACACAGCCCAAAGATGAGCTCAGCTCCTCATACTATAAAAGGATAAACCCTTCACTGGATGATTAGTTTTACACCCGCCCCCTCCAAAAAAAAAAAAAAAGAGAGAGAATGAAATCTCTGCTGTGGTTTTAGAGGAATGACTTACACTTTAATGGTACTAGAAGTAGAGCAGCAGCCTTTCCATTATAGTTAAAGGAAATAAGGAAATAAAGGCCAAAAAAAAAGAAAGCATAGCAATGTGTACCTTCAGTGATGAATAGTGCAGGTTAGGAGTTTTGTGCTCCTCATTAATTTTTTGTAAGTTAATAGCATGTGTTGTGCCTATATACCCAATTTGCTGGCATGAATCTCTCCACTGAAAAATTTATAACTTGTACGTAGAACAAACAGTGTGTACATAGTTGCCTAAGGTGAACTTTGAAAATCTGCCCTGCTAGCTGCTGGGTAACTCCTACAGTTTCTCTACAGTGTCAATGGCACCTACAAGTATAAATTGTCAGGAAAGAAAAAAAAAAAGGTGCTATCAGCAAACTGTACCATTCCCCACAAAACAATGCCAACAAATGTCATGAGTGGAGAAGGGATATATTTATGGTTTATTTCAGATAGACCCACATTTCTTCTTCAAATAAGTGTGTATTTTGCTGTAAAATCTCTGTGTGGAGGTGTTGGAAGAGTGAACTGAAAGCACAGCAAATAGGAAATCTGCTGGACCATGTAGGCTCTCTTTCAAACACCCTCTTTTTAAGAGCTCTGCTTGCACATACTTCATCACCAGGATTTGTGCTAAGGATGTGTACTCTTTAAAGACTGGTTGCTCACAAAGGCATAAAGTCTCTCTTAAAATCTATTAGTTCTGTTTGTGTTGAAGGCATATAGTTGCCATGCAGGTACAAAGCTCCATTTGTATAGCTTTCCTCATATGTGCTGGCACATAGTTAGCGTGATGATTAAGGGTGCTTTGTGCAGCCTATCACCTTTGCTTGCAGAGAGACTGTACCTTGACCTGTAGGAACCCAAGTGGTGCACTTAATAAATTTATCATTTTGCTCGTTCTGTCCATGGATGTTTTATTTGTAAGTCATTGTTGTTAAAGCATTACTAACCTGAATGCTGGAGTTAACTCTTAGCTTTCTGTTAACTCCCTTGTGAATTATTCCGTGCTGAAGTAACAGAGACCATAGCCAAAAAACTTCTATTCCTATGAGAAGACTCAAATTATTTGCATGGAAAGTGACATTTTGGAGGACCAAAACCTTAATGTAAATAATACAATATTACATATTCTCAAGTATTTTGTAAAACATTATCTTGCACTAAAGGAACTAAGAAATTAAATTTTTGCTCCAAGCCTAGCTGGAGACTGTAATAGTTTCATACCAACTATTCCATTTCCAATATTTATGGTCAACACTGGCATACCTATTTCTATGGAGGAAGAAATATTCTGGTGATAATACCACACTAGAACCTTTGAAGGAATGATTTATGATTTATGTGTGGCTATGGAAAAATATTAAGTGTAGAATTAAAATGCAAGCATATCTTTCTAGGAGATCAGAATGCAGTGATACAGAAAGAAATGATGACCTTGAAACTTTTTGCCTTAATGAATCAGTACAATTAGATCAATCAAATGCTAAGTTTATTTTTTATTGATTTGAAAATGCCCCCCCTCAAGTATCTAAAGTTGCTACAGAAGCTTCTGGATTTCAGACAGTTTCCAAACTTAAAGGCTTTTCCCCCCCATTCTTTTATTATGTGTCAAGCTTTCAAATAGAAGGCAACACACTACACATGTGATGACAACCAAACAACACATTTCTCATAGAAATAGACAGTTGGTAGCCTCCATGTGTCTAAATATCAGTCAGAGCAAAGGCAGGTTAAGTAATGGTAGCACTGGTAATGACTGTGGGTGTCTTGTGCATATCTCAAATCAACAATGACAGAAGCAGCATAAAAACAATTTATGAACCACAGCCCTCATGGGAACTACATTTCAAGACATAATTTCATCTAAACTGTTTATCGGCTGCTTCTATTTAATGTATGAAGTGTCAAAAATTTTATTCAACATTAGGCTTGTTATTGTCTTTTGATTTATGTATTAAAGTAGAGCATGGTAAATACAAAGATTGCTTAGTGGTTTTGTGTTTGAAAAAATATTGGAAACATTTGCTATAGTGGTAAAATCATTCATACGGTAGTTAAAAACATGAAATAAGAGTCATGAACTTTTTATACTTAAGTAATTTAGCATGGAGAAGACATGAACTGTAAAAACTTTTACTGCCCAACGCCACTCTTGCAAATACAATTATTTACACCGTGAGGAGATACGTGACTGTATACGGGCAAGCAAATAGCTGGATGCAGTTTTTGCAACAGGGAATACACAACATTCCTTGGTAGGAGTGTGGGGATCCTTGTACCCGGAGATGCCTAGGTGAACCTCTCTGATTGCTTGGTGTTACTTAGGTTGACCGTTTGTACTTATCTGAAAGGCTGTGATGTTCATAACCACTGAAGTATTCCTGAAATCTTAGCGTACCTGGAAGTCTTGAAATGAGGTTCCTTGAAACCATGCAGACACGCATCACCATCACTCCAGGCTTTCCCTTCTCAGGAAAGCCTTTGGAGCATCACCTGAGATATCTGGTCATAAGGCAACCACGTGAAGGCATTCCCCACATCTCCTTCCCAAGATAAGTACATGCAATGTGCAAGAGACAGCCTGGGTTGTAAAGTGGGGTGTGACACGAGCAGCTCCACAGCAGGTGGGGAGGCCGTGTGCTCAAACAGCCCCAAACCCTTCCAAATGGGTCTTTTAAACAAAAGATGTCAAAGCAGTGTGATGCTTCTACTATGAGCTGAACTACTGAGTATTGAATTTCCAGTACAGCTGCATTTTTTTTTCTGAGTATGTGCTGGGATTTCCTATGGAGGTTTCTATATAATGAAGCGTATAAATGGCTTAGAAATCATCCATTGAGCATCAGAAATAACAGGTATGCCCACAAAGTTTAGCAGGAACCTTAAGCAATTTTGCTAGATTTTTTATTGCAAAGGATAGGGGAGACTCATCCTGAAAGCATGAAGGAAACATTGGACTGAACTGGCAGAGGGGAGTACAAGTGTTCGGAAGCATCTTGTACTGCACGTTCATCCCACCTTTATCTGAATATTCAAGGAGACACCTGTTTTCTATGTTCTTTTTCTTTCCTTTTTTTCTGTGTGCTTTTGCTTTTCCTACAGAGGTAGAATCCAGAAATACTGCACAAGAAGGGGAGTTTAAAGAGCAGCCAAACAATGGACTTGGTTTTAGTGCCATCTGTAATCGTTATGAGTAAAGTTCATAAAACACCAGCAAGACTGGTATTTAACACTTAAATAAACTGGGATGTAAGTGGAAAATTATGGTCAGTTGTCTGATATTAGTGTAGTAACACAGAATTTACCTGGTTTTTATTTTCACTTTCTGGCCATGAAGTGCATCTTGCAGATATCAAGTGGGTGAAAGTTGTGCTTAGCAGCATCCTTTGATGGTCTTGGTTTTTGAACCCACAACAAAAATCCCTGAAAACGAAAAACCCTCTGTGTTGATCCAGTGAGTTTATATAGTATGTACTTAAGAAATATGTAAATGATTCCATTAGCTCCAGACATCGTGCATATGCTCAAAGGTAAGCACATGTTTTAACATTTTATGCTGCAAGTTGGCTGGTCTTGAGCGTGCTTGGAGTTACAGCTGAATATGTGCTCAATGACAACCTCAAAACTAGAGTGAAATGAGATTCAGAGACCCTGTACTTAAGTAAATACAATTGATCTATTGGTGGCTTAACAGATGGAGGAACTGTTAATCAGTAATATAGCTGCACTAGACTGAGAATAAAAGTATGCTTTAATTACAGTTTTTACTTGCCTTGCATGACTCCAAATTTATCTCTGTGTTTTTTATTTGTGAGGGAAGGCTCTCTGGGAACTGGGAGACATTCACTCGCACCCTTTGAATGAAACTGGACTGAAAACTCATAAAGTCTGATGGGTTTGTGCAGCTCCTAAAGCCCTCTACCCTGTAAAATAACATTTTTAATGAATTTGCAGGATCCAGCAGGTTGTGTTCATTTAGAAGAGGACAAATCCACTAAACCACTGTAACACCAACAATTCTATTTCATTTACTTAATAGGAAATGAGAGTTTTGACAAATAGGTGTTGAAAGTTTTTTTTTTTTTTCCTAAGATGCATAAAACTTACCTTTTCACATAGTTTTCTTAGTGATACCATTCTCTTTCAGAAGTAGGGGCTATGCAGGAGGCTTATTTATTTATTCATAAACGAAAGAGGTTTAGACTGCAAATACTAGAGGTTGTAATTCTTCCTAGGAATTTTCTCTTTTCCATATTTTACAGATTCTACAGTTTTATGCAGCACTTGAAAGGAGACATTTCTTGTAGCATTTATGGCTGGTGTTCTCTTAATCTGAGCCTGTCAGAAAAAGAAAAATCATTTGGAAGGAAAACAAATGACTTGCCAGCTGAAGGAACAAATTTCTTTTTCCTCTCTAAAGAAAAAAGATGTTTCATACTAAGCTTTATACTAAACTTTAACATATATAAACAGACATGAGTGTCCTTTATATAGCACTCTAGCTGGACGCCTGCATTAAAGGGATGTAAATCTCTAGAATACGTATATTGAGCCCTAAATTAATAAACAGGATGTTTCATTCAGTTTTGCAGGAGAATTTCATCTAGCAGACGCAGTAAAGGGTCTTAATCCAGTCTCATAATGGTTATGTAACATTTGACATTACTGGAGATACATCCTCATTTTTGCTAGGACGTATTCGTTTTTGCTCATTTTGCTAGAATCAGATCTGAAAAAGATTAAAATCAGTTTGTTGAAAAATGGTTGCCCTAGGTAAAAGTTGAATAAGTACTTCTTGGCTTTACGGGTTTGGTAACTGCATTTGTGAAGTGTTGTTGATGGGCACACACACACATATAATTGTGCTTGATGCATGTTATGAATGACAGAAGTGAGAAAAAACACTTATGACTTCTCAGTTTTTAATGAGCTCTGCTGTAATGTAGGTATTTTTCTCCCCTGTTCTTAAAGATCTGTGAATATCACTTAGGCAAGCATGCTCCTTCGGGAGGGAGCCAGATCACAGCCTGATAAGTACAGCATCACTTGTTCACCAATGAACTAAAGTGACAGTATTAAATGACTAATAGGAAGGCAAACATATGGGCATGTACTTCCAGGGCATTTAGAAAAGAAAAAAAAATGTATTATTTTCAGATGGAGAAAAGTATATTATAGTATTTTTAAAAACACAGCTACGGAATGTAAGTTAAAACAGAATGGGCCAGCACAGAATAGGTCAGCAAATGCTTTGGCCAAATTAATCAGAACATCACTAAATCCAACTTTGAAATGAAAATTGACTTAGCAAAGAATTTTTTTACAGCTGAACAATTTTCCTTTGTCAAATGCTGCTCTGATATTTTGACATGTTTAATAGAAAAAGAAAGTTATTGCTGACTTTTTGTAAAAAAGTAGGAAAATGTATTATATTCTATACAAAGCAAAATTTATGGATTATTTTATTTTATGAAAAAATATTAAATTCCTGTTGCCTTTGTCCTTGTTCATGTTTTCAGATTCAGACTGTAGTTAAGTTCGGAATTAAGGTAATGATTTTATTAGTCCCTTTCTTTTTTTCTCTTCAACAACTACTTTTATTTAGGTAGTCTCTCAAGCTTGTGTCTTTTCCATCTTGTCAATATCAAAGAAGCAAAGGACCAGAAAACTGAGCTGCTGCAGCTCAGTGTGTGATCTTAATGTGCCTGCAAACAAGAAGAAGAGAAAAACAGTTTTCTCCAGAGTACTATTCACTGTTGAAATGATTTAGGTCTGGAAAATCAATCTGTTCATCCTTCTGGACAATTTCTGAAACAAATATTTAGCAAAATTTATAGTGTTGTACATATGCAGGCCAAAGGATTCCACTGGAAGGCGTATTTTTGTAATGCCATATAATCGTGTACTCAATAAGATGTTTTATTGTTTTTTTTGAGTAATAAATACAATTCAGCAACATATTTTAAGGCCATATAAATGTAACCAATTGTTCGACTTTTCATTTTTCCTGTAACTAGATGATTTTATACTATCCTGTTTATAGAATAGACACGAAAACACTGGAGGCCTTTAGATGAAAGCAAACAAACAAAAAACAAAATGAAACACCTCCCCTTACACACACTTTAATTACTGAAATTTCATTTTCAGCTTAGTCATTTTAACCCATTAAAGTGTGGAGTTTTCTGAAATGCCTAAATCACTTAAGAGTATACATTCAGGTGAAATCTTAGTGTATAAAAATCGTGAGAAAGCCAAAATCACTTAGATGATTTTTATCATGTTGCTTATGGGTGCTGATCCCAATAAGGCTATTTTGCTGTTAATCATAATCACAGTGCTACATAGTTATACAGTGTGGGAACATTATTGCAGACCAATGTCCTATGTGCACAGTTCTCCTGCAAAAACACTGGAAAAAAAAAATCCCCAATCTTGAAGCCTTTACACTTGTGCATGAGATGAGGGAAGAGATAAATAGTCAATAGAAAAGGTTCTTTTATGCATCCTACCCCATATTTTCTTGGCAAATAATTAAAGAACTGAATGAAGAATATGTGTGAGAAAATGCTCCTCATTGCCTTTAAGTTGGCCATTTTTTTTTTTTTGCCCCATATTCTCTTGGCAAATAATTGAAGAACTGAATAAAGAATATGTATGAGAAAATGTTCCTCATTGCCTTTAAGTTGGCCAATCTTTTTTTTTTTTTTTTCTTGTCTGATCATTACAATTTGGGGATTTCTCTTTGGTCCTTCAACTTCTTTGAGCACTTAATAGTCATAACCCAAGAAAACATCTTCCTAGTGTTTTCATCTTGATTATAATGACAAATCATTTTCCTGTAATTGTTTTATAAATAGTACAGTTCAAGCTGCATAAATTGAGTCTTGATTTCTGACCATTGTAGTTATTTTTTCCAATGATCATCTAAGACATAAATTTGTCTTTCTTTGTCACTAAGAGGAACTTGGGACTTTTGACCGAGCCATTAAACAATTCAATTACCTTCTTGTCAGTTGCACACATTTCTACCTGTGATCTACACATGAAAATTGCTCTGGGGAAAAAATAACTTATTCACCGTTTGAAGCTTCCTGCATTTTGAAACTCCATGTTTATCCTGGGTTTTCATCAACTTGGATGACCTGAGGCGGTGCATAAAGATAGAACAAATTATTGTTAATTTTTGTATCACTTGTGCTACTAACTTTCCTTGGGTTACCTGTTGATTTTTAAAGCAAATTTTCCTCTTTCCAGGACGGATAGCTATTTTTCTGTTGCACGACCTCCAGGCAATGCTTTGCCTCTGTTTCTCTTCCAGATAGTTTCTCTGAATCTATGCAGCTATTGAGTCCAGGAGTGAGATCCTGCCTGCAGGATTTTCTTCACTATTCTGCTTTCTCCACTATTCTGTCATGAATAATCATTTACCAGTTAGTTTATGCTGTCAGCATCGCCTAGTTTCAGTTATTCACATGTTGGTAGGGGGATACCTTGCTGAGAAGATAGCTTAGCACTGAATAAACCCACTCAGTATGGTGGAAATGTGCACTGTCCTCCTTGGTCCACTGTCCACTGCCAATTGATATGGACAGGTAGGTGTAAAAGTGTTTATATAGTCGGGGTGTCACCAATAGCTATTCTAATACACCCTGAAGGGGAAAAGACAGATGTAAATTCAGGCTCTTTTCCAATCGACTGCATAGGCAGGTGCTTAAGTTTAAGCCAATGGGTTTTACGTAGGACAGTCTCCTCTAGGCATATGAAAGACTGAGCAGTGTTTGAGAAGGATTAAGAGCTAATTTTCAGAGATGCTGAGCCTCCATGAAGCTGACTGAAGTCAGCAGAAGCCACAACATAGCAGAGAGTATTAAGACAGAGCAACTAAGCTCCGCCAAGCAGAGAGTGGATCCACTTGCCATTCCCAAGCAATGCCAAGATTCTGAGAAAAAAGTTTTTTAAAACACTCTTTTCTGAAAATGGTATAAGAGATTTGTTCTGACAGCAGACAAATAACCTAGCATGTTGATGAGCTTCAGTTTCATTCATATGTACACACTGCAGTATTTATGGATTGTTTTTAAAATGGCTCGTAGTAGCAAGGCTGAAAACCAAAGATGTGCAATTTGTGTGCAATAGTTTGGTCAGAAAGTAACCATGTGATTAGTAATTTTCCAGGGAGACCTGAAGGGGGCAAGTTGCATTTATGTGATCTAAATCCACTGGTTACATTTGGGGGGGATTAACATCTGCTAAAAGTATTATGTTTATCATGCAGGTGTTTCAATATTTGTATTTATTATGTGTTGCAGCAACAGTCTGAGAAAACATTCATATAACAATCTGGTGGTTTTATTGTCTGAATCTGTCAGGACAGTCATTTTGTTACTCCAACATTGTGATCCCCTTGCAAGCTGTAAACTATTTAATGAAGTGAGTACATGGAGAAAGATGACAGACTTTCAAACTTTTGGAAGACAGTTTTACATCAGAGACATTAATTTTTGCACTTGGGATTGTTCATAATACATATATGGCAAAAATGCTGAATTAGATTGAACATTTCCAGAATTCCAATGTATTCCCCTATGCAGGTCTATATTTGACATAGCTTTCATTTTGTCAATAAACAACACACTTAGATTCCAATATTAGTGGAAATAAATATTCCATGAACTACCTCGTAGAAAGTGTAATTATATCTGACTTTGAAGAGCTTTGCTTCATGTTTCCATAATGCTTTTATAGCCCAAAAAGTAACTCTGCAGATATAGTAACTTGCAGGAAAGCCTGTTGCCTGTTAAAAAAAAAAAAAAAGATAAAATTTAAAAGCTTGACATCTGCTGATTTGCATTGTAGTGTAACATGACACTGCCAGTCTTGCAGACAAACAGCTATGTTAAAAATGTTAAGGTTGCAAAACTGAGTGCTCAAAAGCACAAGGAAATACTCCAGTTTAGGTCACCTGTGTGATCTTAATTTGGCCCCCTTGAGTGATTGCATTATGATGCAGTCTTTATTATATTATCATGGAAGTTTTTGTTCACAAGACCTCTTGAATCTGATCCAGCTCATACTGGAGCTAATGGAAACATTCTCGTTGAATTCAGTGAGTTTCAGGCCACGTTCCAAATAGCACTTTTTTTTCTTATGTAACCCATATTTCTTGAAATAACATAGGTGTATATAATGACAAAGTTTATCCGGTGAATAAGACATGATCCTTGTTCCGAACAATTTAAAAAGAGCTTGTTCATATAATGAACTGGAGGTGATTAGTTCCCTCTGCCTAAATTGATCACTATTTTGCTTTGATTAATCCACAAAAATGTAAGCTTATTTCTGCAGAGAGTTCACTGTTGAATCAAAAAGAAACAAGATCAATCCCTACTCTGCCCTCCCCCCACAAAACACTAAGCTCTCCTCTTTCTTGAGACAGCAAAGAATTTGCACTAGGGACAAGGACAACACAACTCAGGTAAAGAAGAGTGCATAGTGGTGGCTGATTATGGAAGGGGTAAGATGTAGAGCTGGAAGGAACAGATTTATTTTTTCTTTTATCATTTGGGGCCAGTAGATTATACAAACTGTGATTACTGTAGAAATATAATTTTCAGGAATAAATGTTTAGCCAAGATTGGTAGATAGATGGTGTATGATCAATCACAACAAGACAAAGCTACTACCAAGGATGGAGACGGGATAAGATTTGTCCTTGCCATTTCTCTTAGTTAAATTCTCCAGTGTACCATCTTGCATGGATTGAATATGAGCCAGCTTGTGCTCATTTTGGATCTAATCTTGGCTAGACATTAGTTGTAATGAAATGATCTGTCTCAGATTATTACAATCGCACTTAAAGTGAAGCTTCCAGGAATAAGCTTCCATTTGTTTTCATGTATACTGAGGACCAAAATGATATGTTATTTCATCATCTCACCATAGCCTGTTCTCTCATATAATCTTTCAGGTGGCTTCCATCTTGTTCTATAGTGGCCTTGAGGAAAGCAGGATCACATCCAACTTATTTATTTATTTATTTTATTTTGCATTAGTGATTTAACTTATTTCTTGTTCTTATTCAGTAGGATAAGTCCTCCTCACTGACTATTGATATCTTCCAATGATATCAACAGCAGTGGCACGCGTTAACTCCTGCATTTATTGATCGTATGGTCAAAAGAATATGACTGAAATGTTTATATGTATTATGTACATATAATTTTATTCTTTCTTTTGGCCTTTGGAATTTGTAACAATTCCCTGCTGATAGAAAATATCCTCGGGGCCACAGAGGAATCACAGTCACATGTTGCCGCTGGAACAGCCTGTGTGAATCAGCGGTAAGATAGACTCATCACTCTGCACCTAATAGATATAACACCAAAACGGAGCCAAGACATTCCTGTCCAAAGTGGGAGGTAACCGTCTATTCTCTAGCTTGAAAGAAGTCTCAAAAACATTTTCTGAGCCCTTTCAGCCTATCAGACAGTGCCTGCTTAGCTTGTTTCAATGCAAGCTTCACATTTTCATCTGAGCTTATTCCTGTCTTTTTAATTAAAATAATTAAATAACCTAAAAAAAAATCTAGGAGTACAGATTGAACAGCCTGAGAGACCTCTGAATCCTTCTGATTTTGAGTTGGAGGACTAACTTTGGAGTACATCTGAGCATTTTTGATTCATATTATCCCTAAAATTTCAAAGATTTAAACAACAACACACACTACCAATATATTTGTCATTTTTGGCTGTGACAAGTAAACAGTAAAAAGAAAGAAGAAAAGAAAAAAAGAAATGTAACATGAAATAAACACGCATGATGTTAATGACGAACAAACAAAAAGAAAAATTTATTTTGCAAAGTGGCAAAACTTCTTCACCTTTGGGAAAAATGACCCAGAATCTTTAACTTACGATATCTAGAATTGCTGTCTCAAGTATCAAACGACACTTGAAGAAGTGTCTCTTACTTGAAGAAGCATCCATGTTCTCTATGTAGCATGCACACTGATTTTGATGCACACAAAGTGATTAAGGCAGTAACCAGCTGTTTTGTTTTGTATTTGTGCAGTGTCATAACACAGATCTGGAGCTTCTAATAGGTTCAGCTACCCAGGTAAGTCATACTTACTCAGAGACTCTTAATCACACAAATAATAAATACGTATATATATATATATATTTATATATATATATAAAGACCCATAGTCTGTTTTTCATGGCCAGTGAAAGGTTGTATCAGATCTGTGACAATTTGCATCTTTGAGTCTTGTGTCTACGGTGAAGACCCCTTGCTGGGCAAAGAAGATGATGTAGGTCACTGATAACTAATAAGAGGGTATATATGACAGATTTCATTTTTAGGGAATCTCTATTTCCACACTGAAGTTTAGATGCCTTGTACTATTTAGCAAAATCTCAGTAAAATGTTATGGTCTCCAAAAAGGCTGGTGTATGAGTTATCTAATGTCTCTCAACACCACACAACAGCATCTAGTGCCATTTGTATGTATTTGTACAAAAAATACTTATTTTTAGTTAACTCTGTAAACTGATTTTTATATTCATTACTTCCATATATATCTTAAATGCAGACATTCTGCAGAAAAATCTGAATTTAAGACCAATCAATTCAGTAAACGCCATGAACCACATTACATAGCTTTTTAGATACTATGTCTTTCAGATGACGGAGAAGAAAAAGCTCTAAGTGTATGAAAATCCAATGTTCCATTCTCTCAGTCAATGTAACAAAGCTAGATTGGATGCTAAATACTAAACCCTTGGCCCTGGTCCTTGATAGTCATGCTTGTACTGATTTGTCCTTGCAATTATCCTTGAGCCACACCACAGCAACATATTTTGCATGTTAATAAATTATCGCGCAAGAAGAGATTCAATGCATTGCTAAAAATAATGCCCACATTTTGCTAGGCTGTAGAGGTCTGAGTGAAAAGCTCAAGCAGCTCCCCAGAAGTGGGGAACATCTGATCTGCGAGGTGCTATCTACCTTTGTTTTTAGTGGGAGTTGAGGATGTGCAGTCCTCCAGAGATCTGAGACCTAGAGAGAATATTATAAAAGTCAAGCAAGTGACATGTGATAGTGCAGTTCATCCAATAAGAAATGAGTTGTTTAAAACAGACAAAGTGGAGTGAGTAACTAGCTATCAGAGAGAGTTTTGACATAGAGCCATAAAGCGGGAAGCAGCATACCATTTTAGCAGGCATTAATGCAGCAGACAGACCTTCCTAATGATCTATAAATAAAACAGAAAAAATGTCTTCCTGGCTTAAGTGAATTATTGTTGCCATTAAAGATGATAGCACGACATGGGAGGAAAGGTAGTGCTACTTCTTTAAAATGGAGTGTTCCTCCCTCACACCCATTATTAACTTCAGCTAGAAACTGGAGTAACACAAACACAAGGTTCTTCTGTCCAATTTTGATGTTACATCCACACAAAAGGAAAAGATATCTTTTTTTCTTTTTTTTTCTTTTTTTCCCTGAAAAAATCCAGGCTGCCTTTATACTACTTGCAGTATTTTCTTCTCCCTATCACCAACAGCAAGTAGAAAACTCCCATACAAATATCCATGCATATCTTGTTTTCTAACAGGGTGTCTTGGTGCATAGGGAACAGCGCAGACAAGAATTTCTATTAATTTATTAGTCATCAACAATCAAATGGTTGGCTGTTTGCTTCCTTGTCTTGTCTTAAAAACGTTTTTCAAGTTGTGTCCTCTCAGCTGAATCATAGGATCACAGGATAATTCAGGTGGGAGGCAACCACAGTCTCTGGTCCAGCCTTCTGCTCTGAGCAGGCTCGGTTTAGAGGTCAGACCAGGCTGCTTAGGGCTTGGCCCAGTCAGGGCTTCAGAACCTCAAAGGGTGGACGGAGCCGGCACAAACTCGCTGGGCAACGTGTTCCAAAGCACATGAGTCTGCCTATGTTTTTCTAGAATTTTCTGAATACAAGATTAAAATAATAGTATCTCTGGATGGGTTGGTCTCATCTCCTTGCCTGTTGCTGTGCAGCGTGATGAGGTTATTATGAATGAATGGCCCTATGTGACCAAGTGTGAGACCCTATTTTTCCCAGGGTTGGGCTATAACTTGGAATTTTCACCTGGATACATCCAGATATGGGGACACGTTTTAAATGAACCTATTGTGAATCAGCCATGAGAAAAACTGCCAAGATCTCTAGAGCATATTGGATAACCGTATGCAGTACTATATGCATCAATATTGTTGAAGGAGTCATGGTTTGATCATGCATGGCTGAGAGAAGGTTAAGGTGAATTTGCTTTTGCTGACACTCCCTTCTTGGTGTCATCATTAGACCTCATCCAAGCACTATGAAAGCTGTCAAAAAACTTATTTTCTCTTTACTCCCAACATCTGTGTACTCTTCTCTTCCTTTTTTGTTTGTTTGTTAGTTTTTTTTTTGACCTAATAAATCCATCACTCTCCCAGAGATGTTCTGAAGATGCCGCTCTGCCATGTTTCAGCACAGGCACCTGCAGGCACGAGCTCATGTCAACTGCTGTTAAACCATCCCATTCTTATATCACTTGGTTGCTGAGTTTTTTCCTTGGTACAGGACAGCCTTATTTCTTGTCTACTTCAAAAAATCTGTTCTCTATGTATTGATGTGTACATATTACCCTTTTAAGTTATAATCAAATACAGAATTACTCAAGTGCTGTATTTACATAGATCAAAATTCAAGGTCTTGGATCTGGTCTTTAAAAACAACTGTTAAAATATCTCAATCATATTCATATCTGTGGATCTAGAATTTAATTTTATAATTCAAAATACTACGGAATTTCTTAATTTGAAAAATATGGATTAAGAAAAAATCCTCTTAGGCATGCTTTCTTAACCTATAGATCAGTTCACTAAATCATATGATGTGCCCCTCAGCACTTTTCCAACATTTTACAGTGCTTCATTACTGCAGATAAATGCAGTTACAGTTCACATAATACGAACATGGAATTCTTGTGCAGGTACTTAATTGAAGCGGATAAATTTTTACGCAGCAGTACTTTGTTCCTCCTAAATCTTTAGTAGTCCATGGGTAATAATATAAATGGTAGTAGTGCTAGGTAAACTTTTCTAATGAAAAGAAAAAATACTGCAGTTTGTTTTGTGTTTTCAGTCTACGACAAGGAATGAAATGAAGGAGGTTTATATTGCAAGAAATTGTAAAGGGTTAAAAAAACATAGATCTCCATAAAGCAACAACATTTGTAACTTTTATGGTTAAATCAGCCATTGCTTTGCTGACCAATAAAATGGAAAATGTGTGCTTTTATAGGTTTATAAAAAAGGCAAACTCTAGTTGCATGAAAAATAACTTTCACCGATTGAGTACAGGTGGCGACTTGTTTAAACTCTGAAGATGTAAAGGCTTAGTATGTATGACTGAAAAAGGGAACATGGCACAATAAAAAGTCTTCCTTTCTTTACTCATCAATCCTTTGGGTATTCCATGTCAAATAAATGTTACAACAATTTACAGTAAAAGTATACAGTGGAAGTGCCAACGTTAACACTTCTTAGGATTGGACAGGGTCCAAATTTTTCACACCAATATTTAATGTGAAGTAAAATGTCTTTTCCATTGGAAGTGTCAGCTGTAACATGCTTTCCTATATTTGGCAACATGCTCATGTGAAGTATAAAGTCAAATGCACATGATGTTCTTTTTATTTCAACCATGATAAATTGTGTTCATTTGTTTAAGTGCAAGTGGCAGTTTTAGTGTTCCTACTATAAATTTTGGTTAGCTTCTATTGACACGCTGTATTAAACTTAAGAAAAACAAATTACACTTCACCCATTTTAATTGACTAAATGTGTCAAAAACACAATAAGTATAACACGAAGGGTCAGAGTCTCAGACTTCACCATAATGGGTGTCATGGCAAGGATCCAGCTTTTTGTACATTTCATTTTTCATAAAGTTTTAGTATGAGGCATGCATTTAACATTCACTTCCACTTTAGATTTGTAGCTAAAAAGATTCTCTCGTGTTCTTTTCCCACTGCACTCGCTCTAATAAAGAAGTTCCTTTTCTTTTTTTTTTAAGGCGATAGTACTGATGAATATTGACGATCCGCTATAAACATAAGATTTCCAAATCGACTTCAGTATTTGAAGGAATGAATCCATGATTTACGTGGTACAAACGGATTGGTGTCAGAGTCCATCCTTGAGACCGTGGGTAGGAATCCCTTAGACCCCTTTTCTAAATAGATGAGTATATTGAGTGCCAGATAAAACTTGACATGCTTCATTCCCACAAGATTTGAAAAGAGCCTGTCATGCACACATGTCACGTTAAAGAATCGATGTCTGTTTTTATCTTTGGGAAATCTTTACCTGTTTAATGGATGTTAACAAGTAAAAATTAAGGAAAACTGCTAAAAGATGGTAAGAGTACTGGCAAAATGCCCTAAGCACTGAAATACCTTCTTCAAGCTTCAGGCCATTTGAATGTCTCAGTGTGGATTCTTTCTTATCAATTATGAACTTTTTACAAGTGCCAGCATTTCTTTCTGCTCTTGTTGCACAGGCTTCCACCTACTAAAAGGGTTTTGCCCTCTGCTTGAACCTCTGCCTTGTAAGTTGTAGTAAATCAGGAGATCAGATAGGCAAAGACTGCATGTAGGACCTGTGAGCAGTATTTATCAGCATCTCATTGTTTTCCAGATACAGAGTCCTCTAAACTATTCAGTTTTGAAGAGATTGATGGAGTGTCATGTGCTGCCAGATACTAACAGTGGGAAGGCAGAGCCCATATAGAGAGCAACCTCTGCTCGATGTGTATACCTGCAGCTCATGCCTTCCTCTGATGGGTAAGTAAGGTCAGGTCAAGCTTTTCTCTGTTCCTGCTTGCTTTAGTTTGCTCTTGTTGCAATTAAATTCCTCTCACCTGTCTAGGAGCAGACCCTGACTGTAATGCAGGTGTTAAAGAAGATGGATACAGATGTATGTTGGTATTATCCACATATCAAAAGCATCAGCTGCAACAGATGTTCTTTCAGGCAGAGGTGTTTCTATATGCAAGTCTAGTCATACAAAATGTCCTGACTCTACTTCATCTTTGGGAAATTTGATAAGATGAACTATGTCTTTACTTGTTAAGAAAGAAAGAATTAACAGGAGCCAAAAAAGTCAGTCTGCGTTTGGAGGCAGCTCAGATGATTTCTAGTCCCCATCAGAGGGGGCTGGCACAATGCAGGTTGGGAGAAGAAGCCTTGGACAGGAGAGCTGCACACACCAGTGTGTTCAAAGAGCAAGGGGCTTGGAGAAGTGTCCTGGAGAGACCTGATTCCTGACCCTGTGATGGACATTAGAGTCCAAATTCCACCAGGAGGGTTCTAGTGAGAACACTGAGCTTTGTCACTCTGAAAGGAGACAGAGCTGAAGAAGAAGGAAAAGATGCTTAATAACCACCTAGGCCCTACAGACTTTATTTTGCTTGGTATCTGTAAGTAAATTGGATGTCTAGGACACGGGATGACATGCAAATGATGTGGAGTCACAAGAGATGAACTGCTGCTACAGAGCTGGTGCCTATGGCAGCAGGAGGACAGAGAAGGAAAATCTAGCTGAGTTATAAAACAAAGTTGAGAAGTACATTTCAATGTAAGACTCTTATTTCTCCCACCATAAAGAGTTTCATCTTGATAACTTCATATGGACAACAAGATCAAAACAAGACGAAAATATTATGTTACTTCAAATTGTTTCACCTCTTCAACAGTATTGCATATTTTGTATCATGATGTCAAAGGATACCATTATTATCTTAATGCAATAATTACAGCTTCCTTATCAACCAGTACAGTGAAGAGTAAGAAATCTCTGCTTAGTCTCAATGAAATTGGTGACAATTGTACTTAGATATACTTGTCAAAAGGCTTTTATTCTCATATTGCCTTCAGTATCTTTAATTTTATTTGAGTATAGATATGACTGTATGATAGATATGATTCTATGGTTCAGATTTAAGCATATTCAGCCTTGTTCCATTTGGAATATGCTCAATCCATGTTATTAACTTAAAGCAAAGAACTTACTGATCAGCAGATCTGGCAATCTTCAAAAATCTTCCTGACCTTCATAACATTTTGTTTTCAAAAATATGGATAATTACATCCCAACCATTTTGTCTTTTCGCAGCTGAAAATGAATCTCATGCTGTACCTCAAAGCTGCTGAGTCCTGTTATATTAAGGCTGTTCAATTAACATCCTCAGGCTGATTCTGTATAGGATATGTAGCTTCGTGCTGATGTTTTACACGACTCAAAACAAAAAGATATGATGTACTTAATGATCACTAAGGCTTCAGAAATCACTCACGTGAAATAATGAGTTTGTTGTATCTTTACAAGAACTATTCCCAGCTTTTACTTGTCACATAAGCATTTATCATAGAATCATAGAATGCCTAAGGTTGGAAGGGACCTCTAGACATCAACTAGTCCAGCCCCCTGCACACGCAGGGTCACGTAGAGCACGTGGCACAGGACTGCGTCCAAGCGGGTTTGAAGATCTCCAGAGAAGGAGACTCCACAACCTCTCTGGGCAGCCTGTTCCAGTGCTCTGGCACCCTCACTGTCAAGAAATTTTTCTTTAAGTTCCTGTGGAACTTTTGGTGCTTCGGTTTGTGGCCATGCTTATCTCAAGTGCTTATTATCAATTTTAATATACTTTAGCACTTTTTTTTTTCCACTGGACCTAGTGTTTCCTGCTGTCCTTCTTGATTTGCCTCTCTTGTAGAATGCACAAGCATGTTCACAGCTACGTCTCCTTTGCCACCTCCTCTACTTCTGCTAAACAATGATTCTCCACTCAAATATTTTGCTCTTTTTTTTTTCTGTTGTAGGCACTTCCAATAAAAAATAGGTTAGTTCTTAGCATACATTGCTTGAAACATTTCTTTATTTCAGAATTTTTGATGTAAGGGACCGCTTTTTCATTCAGAGGCACCCCTCTTTTAGGCATCTAACTAGAAAGCTTTATTATAGATGTCTTCTGTTTTAAGGTAAGTTTTATTTGCTTTGGGGGGTTTATGATCCACTCACTAGCTAAGAAACTAGTTTTGTACAGGTACTTGTAGCTGCCAGAGAAGGAAATGTATTCCTTAAGGCTGAAAATACATCAGCTGGGATCATATATACCCACCATCCCAAAGGGAACTTAAAGCTTTCCTCGTGTTAGACTAAATGACAAAAACTCTCCACAAATTACAGTTCAGTAGGTTGGAAACCTGGCTAACTCAGGGGGTATTGTCAGCAAAACTGACTGTGCTGTCTGTAGCTCCAGTTTCATGCCACTTTCAATATAGAAACATAAAATCATACAATACTCCAGTTTTCAATATAAATGTGCCAAGCTAACTGTAAATTCTTCTCCCTTGGCTGTTTGCCTCAGGTAGAATATTTCCTAAGGTTCAACTAAAAATGCTCAGCTGGTTCCTCAGGCAAAGTTCAGGCATGAAAATTCATCTTATCAGAAAAAGAAATGTTGTTGAGAATCTCTCCTGTACCCGGTGCATATCACCTTAAAAACTGAAAAGAAAAATGTCTATGTGTTGTTTGGAGAGTGCCCTTTATTGATTCTCTAGTGTTATATCAGAACTTGGCCATGCTAGCCACAGGGCATACTTCATCCCAATGAGAGCACCAATGAAACACACCTGCTGGGAGTCCTCTTAGAGCAGAGCAACTAATTTAACGGACTATTTCCTTGATCTTGCTCCAGGTCAGAACTGGAAAGCTGACAGTTTTCTCTGGAACTGCAAATCCTGGCTGTTGTGGGACAATGTGATGCCAAGCACAAGGCCTGAAAGCACTGACTACCTCCCTAACTTTACTTCTGTTCACATACAGGCAGCATGAAGAAGATGAAGCAATCTGACTGTAATGAAGAAGAGAAATGATTAAGGAGTGTAAGTGTAATAGTCTGGAAAGAAGGAGGGCCTAGGACTGAGAGCTGGTACTGCAAAGGAAAAAAAGACTATATAGTAATAATACATGTGCAAAAAGGGCAAAATAAAGATTGTACAGGGCAACAGAATTCTCATGGTGCTTGACCTTGCTTTAAATGCAGCTCTTAGAGAGAAACACTGGTGTCTGAAACTCTAGAAAAACTATTTTGACAAGTTGCTGTGAAAGAAACATGGCAAAACCTTCGATGTCACTGTAGCACTATCATTGATAATGCAGGCTTCCATTACTCCTTGTCAGGTTAAGGTTAAAGGCAAAGCCCTGCTGGAGTTGGCTGAAGTCAAAGCCGTTTTTAATAATCATATGAGTAGCTCACTTTTTCCATTATACAACTCTTGTGAGTATCCTGTGCTGTAATCCATATGGTTCTGGGGTCTCCAGAGTTTTTCTTGAGGAGATACTCTGAGAACCACTCCACTATAGTTCATCACTACTTATTGTAACGGCGAATCAATATCACACACACACCTTATCACTCTGCTGCATCGCCTACTAGGGCACAGCGGCTTTCATTGCTGCTTGTTATCTAATAAATTGTGTCAATCAGCACAGGTACTCTTGGCACTCCATATCAATCCTTGTTGCTAAACCTTGTTTGTCATAGGAAGCTGTTTGCTGGTTCCTCATATGATTTTAGCTGATTTCAAAGGAGATATTATTCTCTAGCATCCTCTTACTTGTGATTTTTTTGCTACATCCAATATGAAGGGTTGAAGTGCCTTCACACACACATGCACACACACAAGCACTGCTCTTGTTTTAATGAAGTGACATCTTCATAAGCATTTTTATGTTAATATATATATTATTTATTCTCAGACTTATATGTTCTTTTCTACATCCTGGGTCTTGTTATTCTATAGCCAGAACTGATGCTGATACCAGCTATAAAAATGTACACCTATCCTTCCTGCCAATAATAATAAGCTATAAAATTATATTTCCAGGAAACTAAATAAAACTTTCCATTAATTCATCTAGAAAATATTCCTCCATGTCATTGGTTAGAAATTGGTAGATTTCTCATAGCCAGATGTAGTAATTCAGGATTTGTATACATATAACGTTTTTTTGTTAGATCAAGCATGTGCCTCTATTTTCATGTTGATTTTCTTTAATATACAGACTCAAAGCCTATACTTACTTTTCATAGTAAGGCCTGTATTTGAGCACTTATCAAAGCTGTACAAAATATATTTTTCCTTCTTTAATAACTGCATAAAACAATTTGAAATTTCAAAAATAATTCTCACCTTCTCAGTGGACCGATCTGAAGCTATGGCTAGTGTATCCTGAGAGTATTAAACTGTAGCTAGATGTTGACAGTTTTCAAGGTGCATTTAGGAAGAAATATGAAAATTACTCCAACTACAAGCTCTGAAGCTTTTAAGTAGAGACTGAGCACTGCCTCACTGCACAACAGAAGCTGCTACTTTCTTTTTTGGCTGCTGGAGGGAAGATATTCACCTCTTTCCTTGAAGTTGTTAATGCACAAGGAATTTTTCCTTTGGACAAGAAAACACAGAGATTGTGTTTATGTCCTCATGACAGCATGGGCTCCAGCGCTTTCAATGAAGGGAATTCACTGAAAAGAACATTTTTGCAATGCACCTGCACAGACTTGTCTGAATGTTTCTGAGGTTTAGCGGGAATGGCTAGACAAAAGGAGACTATCCCATCCTATGAACCTCTTCCACATTTGCCTGGGGACCCTTTTGTTCTCCATAAATTTATACTGCTAAAAAAACCAAACAGATTAAGAGTAATGAATGATCTTCACTCAATCAAATAGGTATCATGCACACGCACTTCAAGATCTGTGAGGCACAAGAAGTTTTTATAAGTATTTATATCAAATTACTTATTATTTATATTAAATAAGTGCCTTATTATAGGAAGGCAATTTGAGTTTTTTCTTACTATGTGTATTATTATCAGCAATTTATAGAGTGCTGCTGTTGTTGGCAGAGCTGAATATCATGGCTAAAGACAGTTTGTGCTCCAAAGAATTAATTAGAAAGAGCTGAGAATGTTTTCCTACTTGAAGCCTTTCCCACATCAGGGAAATTTATGAACTTTGTAGGTATTTATTGCCAAAAGCAGACCCACATGAATTTAACAGGTTTGATAAGGTATGAATATGGGAGAACTAGAGTACAGCTCGTATGGTATACAGAGTTGCCTCATGGCAGTGTTGGTAGCAGACAGCTCTGGTAAGAAAGCTGGAGAAGTGCCCCTTGGACCCTATAGCCTGGAATCTCTGATCAGTCACACTAGCTTAAGCTTGTGCCAGATGTGCGTCCCTCATCCAGGAGAGCACAGGATGTATTGATTTCTTTCTCCATGCAGCTCGCGTTGCTATACTACGGGAAGAGTTGTGTAGCTTACTAGGATAACATATAAACATACCAAAGGTGGTTCATTTGGCTATGCCTACTAGGCATTGCCCTAGGGAACTGGAGATCCCAAATTTCTGTGAGGAAGCCCCAATCAGAATGGGGGGTCCGTGTGCCATGCAGTTGGTCTGCTTTCACATAGTGGTCATTTGCTCACAGCTTCCAGATGTTCAACAGGCCAGCTGGGCTACTCTTTTTTTCAGGGTACCAGATGTCCAGAAAGCGCAAACAAATAGCCAAACTCCCCTTCAAACAAATAAAATTTCCAGGTGGAAAAGGAGAACTTGTCTACAGAATAAAAGATTTATGATAGCCCAGTTTACAGTAGATATGTCTCTCTATATAAATACATATTAGATGGGGTGGTGACTTGAACTAGATATTTAAGGCTGCAGGTCCTTTTTCTCACTGAAAGCTATCAGGAACCTGAAACCTTTTCCATCAAATCTGGCACAGTGCCACAATATTTTCAGTTTTGATAAACTGCCATCTTTCTAGCAAAACACGGTTTCATTGGAAAATTCCTGACTCACTGGATTCATCTAAACAGATGCTGACAATATGGTTCAAACATACGGGATACATAGGAAGACAGAGCAAATTTCAATTTGTATTTGGGCTCCAACCCTACACTAAGAAATGTGTAGCCTCACTCCTGAGCATCGGCGAAGCCTTGATGTGGGATTGGGGTCATGGTCATGGTCAGTTACTATTGAAATTCTTCCCAGAAGAAATTTGTAGAGGCCTCGGCATAATTCTGCCATCACATTCTCACCTCTGCAGCACTAGCAAAGGTATTCGGTATGTGAATTTTAGTGTATCTGCCTAGGCCGCAGACATGACAGTGTAGTTGGCAGAGTTGCAGTCCAGATGTAGGGCTCTTCTGCTTTCCTTTCAGGATATTTGGCAGCAGTTCAGTGGTGTAACAATGTACTGTGTTCTAAACCTTGATGCACATGACAGACCAAGACTAATGGTTTCCTTTAAATCTGGGGCTGAATACCATTGCTGGCTTTGAAAATTCCAAGAAATGTAATTTCACTTTAGATCACTATAAATTTATAAGCTGTTGTACAATGAAGGAGTAATCTCCTGGGAAATGAGCATAAACCCATTATATTTTCATTAACAATCTGTTTTCACCATTGACTTAATCCACATTTACTGTTGCAGAATTTGATTATGCGTTATAAAGCACCATAAAACAATATTAGGTATGTATCAAAGTACCCATTTTCCTGGTCATGTTGAATCATTCATTTCCTTGGTTAAAACCTTGGGTCCTTCCTATCTAATTCAAACAAAGCTAGTCAGTATATTTACCATCATCCACTTGAAAAGCAGCATAGCAATTTCTTCCATTTCTTTTTCTTTTGACTAAAGATCCTTTTCTCCTAGAAAAGACAAGAAAAAGACATGGCAATAAAAGAGAAGAGAAGGGAAGGGAAGGGAAGGGAAGGGAAGGGAAGGGAAGGGAAGGGAAGGGAAGGGAAGGGAAGGGAAGGAAAGGAAAGGAAAGGAAAGGAAAGGAAAGGAAAGGAAAGGAAAGGAAAGGAAAGGAAAAAGGAAAGGAAAGGAAAGGAAAGGAAAGGAAAGGAAAGGAAAGGAAAGGGGAAAGGAAAGGAAAGGAAAGGAAAGGGGAAAGGAAAGGAAAGGAAAGGAAAGGGGAAAGGAAAGGAAAGGAAAGGAAAGGGGAAAGGAAAGGAAAGGAAAGGAAAGGAAAGGAAAGGAAAGGAAAGGAAAGGAAAGGAAAGGAAAGGAAAGGAAAGGAAAGGAAAGGAAAGGAAAGGAAAGGAAAGGAAAGGAAAGGAAAGGAAAGGAAAGGAAAGGAAAGGAAAGGAAAGGAAAGGAAAGGAAAGGAAAGGAAAGGAAAGGAAAGGAAAGGAAAGGAAAGGAAAGGAAAGGAAAGGAAAGGAAAGGAAAGGAAAGGAAAGGAAAGGAAAGGAAAGGAAAAGAAACTAGGAGGAAAGGGAAGAGAGAGAGAGAGAGAGAGAGAGAAATAAATAGTTTTATAAATTTAGTATACAAATTTCATCTAAGAGTTTTGTTTGTGCCTTGCACCTTACATTTTATTTAGTTGCAAAATATCTACATATGTGGAGTTGTCCCTGCAGCTCGAGCTAGCAAAATGCACCAAAAAGAATTACTAATTCAAACAGTATAACTTACATACATGAGCCTGTTTTAGAGGTGTGATCTGATCAGGGTGGGGAAAGAAATCTTTAAAGCTGACATGTATGTGGTCTTGGAACAAACCAATATTTTAAGTGTGATGTGGATTTTTGTGTCACTGCTGTTTGGATATTAAATTTGGAATTCCCTTCTCTCACACAACTTTTGGTGAGCTGGATGAAACAGTCTATAGAAATGTCAGGTTACTTATTATGTGCTTCATTAACTAGTACTCAAATGGAATTTTTGCATCTTTAAAATAGAATAAAATGATTACTTCAGTAATCATTAAAACTAGAAGTCAATTGAAAAGAAATCCATTTATCAGTGTTAAGTACCTTAAATATATTGAATGCCACATAGTCCTCCAAGAGCTGGCTGGTATTTTATAGCAGCAGCAGCAGCAGTTAGAAGAGACTGACGAGCGCTTCCTGTCAGCATTACAGTTTTGTAAATAACATTTACACTCTGGTCATCTCCATTAGTTTTATTGTAAAAGAAGCTCTGACCATGTTACATACTATGTTTTAAAATTTCCTGAACAGTGTGTGAAACAGGTAATACCATTGCTATTCAGAATGCATCACCCCCACCAGTGCACCAGAAGAGAAATTAGGGTTAGGGAGAAATGCATAATTGCAAGAGTGACCTTTGGTGTGGAAGGTGTTGCGCCTCCTTTATTGCTACTCAAAATGGATCTAAAAAGATCAAAAAAGAAGCAAAGGGAGTTTTTCTTCATGTTCACAAGTTTTCTTCTGCGCAACTTGCCTTCACCTACTTTGATAATAATACTACGTAAATGCACAGAGGAAAAAGGGGAAAGGTCTTGGAAGTTATATTGATAAACTATGTGTGGATCCCACAGCTGGCATAAAATATCTTGTTTGGGCTGTAAAAATATATTAGTATGTCATGTTATCTTCATAAATTCTTCCAACACATAAGGTGGGTAGTGTCCCCCTGAATCCCAGGGCTCATTACCATTTCTGCTGGCTCTTACCATCCATCAGCCGCGTTGTCATAGAGAGCAGGCGCGCGGTTGGGGCTGGAGCATTACGGTTCTGGAGGGGTAGATACCGAGTGAGTTATTAGCTGTGGCAGACAGCCTTGTTCCCAAACACTCCTGAGAAGGTTCTTCGCTTAGGAAAGCAACAATTACGATGGCATTTTCAACCTGTGGAATGCCAAGAGGTTCTGAATAGAGCCTGCAGGTTTTGTTTTTCCCTTTGCAACAACTCTGATTAGACATTAATCATGATTTCCAGAGCCTTCCAAAGTTCACCAACAAAGTTCAAGCATTTAGGACATTCATGAGCATTCGTAGGACAAATCCACTAAAGCAGGCTGGCTTGTATATCCTGCTTGACTGTTCTTGTTTGTAGGAACACTATGTATTTTATTTTTTTTTGAAACAATCAGTTTTTGACACCTCTAAGCAAGTGAGAATTTGGGGGCACTGGCATAATGTGATAATGATAAAATTAACTTAACACATGAATGATTTGCTTCTTAAAGTTAAGGGGATTCATTATTTATTTGCACTAACAATGACATCTGATTTATTTTGAAAAAAATACTGCTTTTTCCTTCTTAGTTGGAGGAAATAATACTCTTCCAGATGCTTACCGTCAGATTAAAAATTAAAAATATTACTCAAAGCTGATGTTGATTGATTTTGATAGATAAGGCATGCATGATCTAAAGGTGCGCCTATTTTATTTTCAAGTGACTTATGAAGTAAATCACCAATATAAGATAATTAACTAACTTGGCCCATAATTAAATCTAAGGTCTAACTCTTGAACATTTAAAAACAATCCTATTTGTTGTTTAGGATTTCAATGGTCTTGCATGATGAAGTGACTTTTGTTTTTAGTCAAATCGGTATTCAGTGTTTGCTTCACTACAGCAATAAATCTTGCAGAACTAAAACTGGTGATAACTTTTCGCTTGCTATTTAATACACTGTGCATTGTCAACAGCAAGATTAGGACTTGGAGTAAAAGCACTCCATGGGGATTTTTAGTGAAAATGCCCTTGTTTTAATCTTTTCAGAAGAGTGAGCAAATTATATATTCATTTTTATATTCTGTTCCTACAATGAAGATTTATTTAAACTACTTAATTCTGTCTGTTACTTAGATTATCATTATAGGATATATATAGCTGGGAAAATACCCAAGAAATGTTATGATAAAAATAAGAATAGCAGCCTAAGAAAAAAAACACTGGTCAGATTTTGAGACTGTATCATAGCAGTTATTTCCTCCAGTAGTAAGGGAAATTTCTGTATCAGCTTTAATGCAAAACTCTCTGCAGAGTGTACAGAAATACTGGTCACTTTTAAATTACATCATACATCACGAGTGGCATTTTCATATCTATATTTATATATTTCTGTTCCCATTTAGATCTCCTTCCACTTCTAAACAAAGGCAAGAGAAAATACCTATGTTCAAAGCCACTTCCCACATTTCATTCCACTGAATATGAAGTGTAAGGGTAGAAGTGAGTTCAAATGCCCATGGGAAATATTTTCTATTGCCCGACAATTGGGCAAAAGTTCACACTGATGCATTTACTAGCTGTCAAGAAGAACATTTGTGTAACTGCATCATATATGAACTGCCCAGGAAAAAGCAATCACGGTTCTTCCTCAAAAGCCGAAGTGGTCTGGCAGTCTTCCACTGGATTTTCTTGTCTTCCCCACTGAATGACATGCCTAGTACGCTGCACTTCTCCCAACCTCACGTTGTAACAAGCGCTTTGGAGCAAAGGCAAAGCATCCTGCACAATGCCATCTCTCCCTATTCCTATTCCTATTCCTATTCCTATTCCTATTCCTATTCCTATTCCTATTCCTATTCCTATTTCTATCCAGGCAGAGAGGATGTGGAGACTCTCTCTGTCTACCTTCTCTGTGTTGCTGCAGTTCTCTTCAGAGAATTTTATTCCATTCCATAGATTAAGTGACGACCTTAGTCTTCAATGACAACCAATTTCCATAGACTCCTAACCCTGCAGAGAGAGGCTATTATCTGCTCTTGTTTCCTAAAAGCTATTTTTTCCCCATCAAATCAACTCTATTATCCATGGCAATTGCTACACATTATTTAATTCTTGCACACCTAGATATTTTAATGTGACTTATAGGATGTTTGGAAAAGACTCTTTCAAAGCTAGACCCTCTAATCAGATCGGAAGGAAACAAATCTCTCTCACTCTCTTCATATTGGATTATGTCAAAGATTAGCTTCTATTTAAGCAACGTTGTACTACGTTTTCCAAAGGATTTTCTTTTTAAACTACAACCATATGTTTTACTCCATTGAAACAGCTTACATATTGGGTATACGAGATTGATTGATGACATTTGCTCCAGTCATTTTAATAGTCATTTATTCATTTAGGGTTAGGTTGAGAATGTTTATTAAATGACTGGCACAGAAGCTCATTGATCATCATCCCAAGTTGCTAGTTAGATGTAACTGAAGAACAAATATTTTAAACCAAAAATATACCTGATAAACATAATGGGGGCATACATATTGTTCAGCTTCTTTTTCATAACATCTTGTAAGACATACATTACAGTTTCCACTAAAAAAAAAATACAAAGACCACAATGAATGATTACTAACCTGCTTCCCTCTTTTTTTATGTGCCTCACTCACCAAAATAGATCGTGCACACATGCCATCCTCATTTTCAGTTGTCTTAATTGGCTCATAACTAAACATTTAACATCTTCTTTATGGTTAAGACTCCTGAGGAAATTAATCCAAGATGCTAAAGAGGCCACCTTATCTCTCAAAGTTGCAGCCTCCATCTCCATGGTTTTGCTCTCAGTTTCTCAGAAACTGAGAATCTGTGATGATGTTTTCAGTAGTTTGGAGCTGGTTTTTTTCCTGGCAGACTGCATGAGAGAATGAAATTCCTTTGCCAAGAAGGAAGAGTGGCTTAGTTATCGTGCAAAACTGCTTTCTTTGATTTTGGCCTTCCACAAAGGAAAAAAAAAAAAAGAACTTAAAGGGAATTTAAGAAGAAAGTGCAAATAGTGTCTCTAGGGAGGATGGAGACTTTATAAAGCTTCAAACACCTTATAAAAGTGTTCTGAGAAAGGAGTAGTGAGTGGTACCTGAGTAGGTCTGAGGAAGCAGGTATGCGCTGGTGGCATCTGCATGGTTGGCTGGTGTGCTGGCAAGACAGAAGACTGGACATGAACACACCAATGTGTTTTGGTTGCAGGATGTGCATCCATGTTCACCATTTATGGGCAGTGAAGCTCATCTCAGCATCTGATCCTAAGGTTGAGTTGCTGGAGGATCTTACTTGTCCTTACATGGTAGTTAAGAAGCTTCGGGAGGTGCCCTGCTGCATGATGTCAACCTTGGTTCCTCCACAAGGGAAACTGCTTTGAATGCTCTGTTGGGGTATCTGAGCACGTATGGAAAGGCTCTGTTTATGGAACCTGGACAGATCCATACTGAACACACCTTCCCTGCAGTACATCGCTAATGTAGACACCTTGGTGGGGTGAGGCCTGAGGGCACTTCATCAGGAGAGGCATGCACTCAACTTTCAACTCAACTCAACTCAACTCAACTCAACTCAACTTAACTTAACTTAACTTAACTTAACCCTTAACTGTCTATCTGCGGCCTAAAGCTCAAACTGTGGAGAAGGCAGGCTACTATATTATGCATTCTGTAAAACAAGGCACAAATATTAAAGGAATGACAATATAATTTATATTATCCTGTCAACTTCATGGGTATCTTTTATCCCTATTGTAATAACATTCATACAAAGTACCATGTAATGTGTATGTACACTCCATGTGGATACAAAGGCCAGGCTAATTCACACCAGAGGCATTTTGCCCTCCTTAGCAGGATAAATAGGATTTTAATGTAAATATTTTAACTCTAAATTAAGATACAAAATGAAGAATGATGTCTATAGGAGATCCACCACCTAGAAAATAAATTTGAAGGGAAAATCACTTTACAAGTGTTTATCCATGTTTATCCAAAATTATTTCTATATATTTCTATATATTTCTATATATTTATCTATGTAGAAGTTATAACTAACTGACATATATCACATTTTAAAAAGACTGAAAATAAAGCAAGCTGTCCTGTAAATGGCCACATAATATTAGTGCATCTGCTCCAAATGGACAACTCTAGCTACAATATTTTTGCATATATAACAAATACTATGTAAATTTCAAAGTTTTGAAAAACACATTTACTGTGTTTATAAAACTTGTTCTCAGAAAGTAAGTAAAGGTATAGCAGCTTCTAATGCACTGAAGGGAGTGTACCAATTTTGCACTATAACTTACTTCTATTAAGCAGTTTGTTTAGTTTATTGAGGAACATTTAAGGATAGAGGAAATGAATAAGCATGAAGTACAGCTGCTATATTAAAAGGCAACCGACATGACAACTGCCAAATACCCTGCAGCAAAGGGGTTTAATAAAACAAATAGAAAAAGCGCCAGGATGCTTTCTTTATTGCAGCGTTACCGAAGTGCAATAAAGCAACCTAGCATACAACAAACAGAGTAAACTAAAATACTGATCCTACATTATTGGACTGTTAATAAATCTTACTGATGGCCTGCTGTTAAATTCGAATAGATTTGAGAGCAATAAGTAACAAATATGAAAACCCATCTAAAATAGCTGGTGTAGATCCTATTGAAGATAATGCGTTCCAGGAAGCAATCACTGTAAAATGATGGGAAAAAAAAATCAAACTAATTTGATGGCCTATTTGATGCAGCTGGTGGGGAACCTAAACAGCAGACAAGACTGGTGTTTACTACTCTGTGAGGACTTCGCCGTCATCCATAAACTGAGTGTGAATTCTGGGTGAGGGCTTCTAATCAGTCCAGTATTACTCCCTGCACTGTTAAGGACTTGACCCAGGTGAAAGGAGCCTCCCTGGCTGCCAGCCCACACTAAATTAAAAAAGAAAATAAACTTCATCAGCCATGAGGGACCTGCAGCTACGGAAGCTTCTTGTGTCTCCAAGAGCAGTATTTCCCCTGGTGACCAGGGAATCCCGGATGGAGAATGAATGGTCACCACCTCAGCTGCAGAGCCTGCTTGTTTGGCTGCTGAGTTGTAGCTGGAGTGCTGGCTTCTCAGAGTGCTACTATGGGACTGCGCGGAGCACTTGCAGGGAAAGCTGAAACCTTCCAGCGTGGCTGTTGCAAATAAATGAGTAGCAGAGCTGAGAATAGAATTCCGTAAATCCTACATCCTAATCCCATTCAGCAATCAGTGAAGGGAAACCAGAAAAGAAATCTTTATAGGCATTGGCAAAATACATTTGTGGTAGTACTCCAAGGTGCCATGATGTCAGAAAATCTTATAATCCATAGACACATGGTTAGTTTATAAATCTAAAATTTTGCTTGACATGCAGTCCTTTCCAGGGTTTTATGTTAATTCAAATGCATTTCCACAAACGTCTCTGACTGAGACTTTTACACAATGCTCACAGCTACAGGTTTGGCTATTAAAGATACATTTCTTTGTTAAAAAAAGTTCTCTTCCCTATTAAAATTGACAGCCAGGTCCATATGTTCCATAAAATAATGGAAAGGGTCACTGCGAACAGTGCTGCAATGGATCCCAAAGTTCTCATAACTGTTTGGAGCGTGCTCGTGTAGTAAATTCACTGGATCCTTTCAAAGAGTATTACTTTGCAGTTCACTATTACCTCTCACTTAAACAGAGTGGAAAAAACAGCCAAATCTAAATTCTGGCCACATTTTCTTATGCAGAATTCCAAATACATTCAGCCGACTGCTTGACATTTAAAGAGCAGAGAAAGCAACATTCCTATGCTGCCAGTTTCAGAACTTATATCCAGTTTGCCTCTATGTTTCCTGAATTCAGAGTTATGTTCTTGTTCCCTTAATGTCCCAGCAATGCCCAGCAGTGCTGGCACAAGTGCTGCTTTACCCTGCCAGTGACAGAGCTCCCACTGCCATCCTTTTTGCTGAGGGGGTTCAGTTGAGTGGGCATCAACCACACACCAACTGGATCGCTCCTCACAATAAATAGTTGCAATTGCAGAAGAGTGATCAGGTGGACAGATCAGGTTGAATGCTACTTCATTTGGTCACCTCTGCCTTCTCCCCTGCTATTCGTCTTTTCTCAGGAGCTAAGCTCACATTCTCCCTCACCGTGACTGTCTCTCTTAAGAAAATAAAAAGTGCTAACACTATGGAATAGTCTCCAGAGATGTGAAAATGCCACAAAATGCTGTCATGAGAGGTTTCAGAGAAAGGTTGCAGTACTTGTTATTTGGAAGGGAAACTAGATGCTCTCAGTATGCAAGTCCTATTTTTCCTGGGCATTATGTAAACATGGTAAGTTGGCCAGCCTCAGTGTCATCTAACTGGCACTTCATTAACAGTGCAATGTGCTTAAGCTTTCATTTGCGGCGAATTTGTGTATTAGCTTGGAAGGTATATTGTTCCTTTCCATTTGAAGTTTTAGAATTTATAATATTGGCCATCACAGTCACAAGTTAGGACAGAAATAGAAGGCGCTACAAGAACAAAAAAACTACCAGGAACTAGTCTGATGCATTTTTTTCCACAAGAAGCAACTGATCCTGTAGCCCAGCTAAAGGTGACAGTTCACTAGTTCATATGAACATGCAAACACCTAATCTAAACAAAATCTCTGAGAATTTTAACACTTTGGGTTAGGATATTCTCAAACTCCTGCATCCATGATATTGCATGTTGTACTCTTGTCAGATCTTGACAAGCAAGGAGAAAGCGGGTCCCAGTAGTACTTGGAACTGCTACTGCTGAAGAAAGTTATGTCACTTCTAAATCAACAGCTCCAGAACAATAATGAAGGCTGTATATTTGCAGGGGCTACAGGCTTTAAGTGAAAGGACTTGGTACCTTTATAGGTGGAAGCATATTTTGCATGAAATGCTAACAGGATTATTTCTATAGGATCGCCTATAGTTTACTTGCGTTTTTTTATTTTTTCTAATGGGTCCTACAATTCTTTCCTATGGCTAATGGTACTATTTTACTTAGTTCCTTACTAGCCTACCACTCTCTTAAAGCAACTTTTTTTTTTCCAGTGCATTTTTTCCTCAGCTTTGGCTACCAAGGGAGCTGATGATTTGCTGGATTTTTTTATTTTTTTTGTGTTTATGTTTATCACTATTCTAATTGAAGGCAATCAAGTGCAGAATACAGCACTGCCAGCTACTGTTTTCACCACGCTACCAGTTTTCTCCTCTATGCTTTCATCTCATTTGAACTCTCTGGTGTAACCTTCTGTTATTCCACTCTTTCAGAAGGCACAAATAATCCTTTTTTTTTTCCAGCATAAGAAGAACTCAACCTATGCTTCTGTTCACCATATTAAATGCTATCAAGCCCAGAAATCCCTGCAGATTTTGGAGCCCCAGACCTATGCCTAAGCTCCTGAATTAACAGCTACTCAAAATAAAAATAAACTCAGTTGCCACTACCATTTATTCATTACTGCCATACATGACCTATTGTACTACTTAGTTCACTCGTCTTGCTTTGTGTCATTGTTCTGTCATTGTTTTTAAGTGAAATTTGTCTTTGCTAAACTCTGCCTTTTGCCGGTACTGAGACTTTGGAGACAATTCTATTTCCTCCACTGACAGCAATTAGCTCTAAGCTCTATAACTTCTCATTTGAGCTTTCCAATATATTTACATCCCCACAAAAATAGTTGCTAAATTCCCTATTCTCTTCTTTTGGTGGAGAATTATCCTCCACCGTCTTGGATAATCAAGAGTCTGTTGAAGTCCAGACATATTAAAACTTAGCAATTTATTGTAGCCAATGCTATGCGATTATAGATTTTTAGCAGCTAGTGCACTTCTTTTGTGCGTAAGCTGTTAAATATAACAAAGGCCTATTGTGTTCAATGTGGGAAAGCAAATCATTTTTAAAATGTGATTAATTGTGTAAGTATGGACCTTTTAAGTACATGTGGTAAGCCCTATGCTATGGGAATGGCACTTACTGCTCTCTCAGCGTGAGTCTGACGAAGTAAACAAAAAGTTAAATACAGCCGATAGTCTCCCTGGCATTCATTAACGTAGCATGGAAAGCAGAAACTAGCCACATTTTATATAAAAAGACTCTAGAAATCTGTGTCTACTTACATTAACATTAGTCAATTGGTGGGTGCCAACTATGCACATAGCATGTTTTATTTATAGGTCTATATAGTAGTCAAAAACATTCTATCATGGAAATGTGTTATTCATTAATTCATATTTTTCTCAGTCTTCCTTTACTTCTTGAACTCATTCAGGTGCTTTTAAATGATGAAGGTAATTTAATACCAAATAGCATTCACGTTCACCCTATTTTTCAATTCCATGTAACTAAATATTCCTCCTGATTTTCTCTACTTATTTGCATTTAATTAGCTCATTCATATTGCAAACTGGAATTTGTCTGTAGTTTTGCAGAAACCTCCACACAATGATAAAAACAAAAGTGGAAAAAACCATCAGCTTTCTAAATGATGTATTTAGACTTAACTTTTTCTCATGTAGCACTAGATATATGCTTCTAGTACCTATTTTTCTTTAGAAATGTTCATTTTAACATACTGTTCAAATCTCCATATGAGAACTATTCACGCATTATAGAATATAGATCTTACCCAATAATCTCAACAAATTCAGCAACATGCAATGTATACATGTTTTCACCAAAGGAGCTGTATAGGTTTCCATGACTTAATGCCTATGAGATTTAAATGGGTTTAAAGAGGAAAAAATAAAACTCTTGCCTTGTTGGTTCTTTTTATCTTTTATGTGAAGTTGACATAACCTAATTTTAATCATGAAGAAAAATTGAAATAAAGTTAAATTGTGAACAAGTCAAGGGAAAAATGTCATCAATTACTGCATATTACCATATTTGTCATGTGGTCAGTCATATATTCCATTTATGACAACCATAAAACAACTTCTTCCATTTGAGAGCCATGTAGTCTTTGCTATTCAGTGATGCATGCAAATACTGTTGATGAAGGTGCTTCCAAAACAGAGAAATTTTACTGTCACTTGTCACTGAGGTTCACAAGCCTTCGACACGTGACTACAAATCATGGTTAAGTCAGCAAAGACTTTTTGTAATTAGAGTTGGTTAAAAAATAAAATGTCAATATTCTAAACAATATCAGCTGTGGTACAAAGTATTGTGTAAATAGTGTAGAAGGAGTTGATGAAAATTGGAAAAATATTGTTATCATCTTGAGATACAAAAATGTTTTCCAGCCCTACTTGCAGGGCAAGGCAAATGTTTCTTTAAACAATATTTTTCTTTTATTTAATTTTGTAAGTGTATAAAACTAAATTTGTTTTTTTCTAATTTTTAAAAAATTGATGTCCAATATGTCACTTTTCTTCTGCATGCATCAATTCTCACATGTAGCTAACTGAAAAATTGCATTTCTCTCCATTGTAGAAACCACGCATTTTCAACTACTTGCGGTATCTTTCTTTTAATTCACAGCCCCAGATTTTTGTCCCCAATTCTGTTGAACAGTACAAAGGTTTCACGTATAGTCAAAATGTCTTTATCTTCTCCTTCCAGGAGGATTTTGGAGGCAGCAACTAGGCATTTGAAAGGATAACCAGAACAAGTTCAGATCTGCAAACTCCCATTTAAAAATTTGGACACCATGTTTCACAGTTTACCTTTTAGAAGTCTCCAACAGAGGTATCACTTGTTTGCCCCATTTCCTCTATGATTCTGAAGGCAAGAAACAAATCAGGCTGGGATTAACAGCTTTTGTATCATCAGGCTTTCTGAGATCTACCTCATCTCTTTGGATTTATACAGCTCTAGCATCATTTATCTTATAGTGATTCTATTCCTTAGCCCAGAGAAAATAGACAGTAAAACTGCAGAAGCTCATGCAATTGGAAGAGTAAATACAATATCAGGTCATATAAAACATTTCGGCCTAACACACAATTTGTACAGAATTTATGTACTGAAAATATGTACCGAAATTATGGACAAATTGAATAACCTTAATCATTAGACTTCCCACACGTAGCTACTAATCATGCCCATAAGTATGTAATGTTAGTTGAACTGCACCTATCTCTGAAGCAGTCTAGGACTTCTGGAAGGCCTTGAGGGGTCTGATGTCTTATATGGTGTCAGAGAAGTCTAGGACTTCTGGAAGGCCTTGAGGGGTCTGATGTCTTATATGTTGTCAGAGAAGTCCCAGTGCACTTGGGAGCAAATATTTAAGCACCAAGCCAAGCTCCACAGCCACTGTCACTAAATAAAATTAATAAAACAGTAATCCTCTACTGTTTGCATAACAGTTAGTGGTTAAAGCACTTCCCCAGGAAGCAGGAGACTTGATTTCTGCTCCATTTCACATCCCAAGAGATCCAAACTCCTTTCTCTCAGCAAGAAAGCTGTGCTCACCAGATTACAAAAATGCATGCCCTGGTGCAGAAGCTGCACCAAGACTCACCAAATGTGAAAAAGAAAACCAAGAGGACTTATATCCCTGAGAGGTCAAAAGACTGAAAAGGGGGCAGCCCCTTGCACTGGTACTTGTTCTTAAACAGTATTAGTTCCTGAGACAGATTTTTGAAAGGTTGCTTTCTGCTGCAGCTACTGCTGTTCACAGACCATTGCATTTAGTAGAGTCAACACATTGACACTAACATCCTGCATTTGCATCCATAGTTCTTCTTCCAGGAGGAGCCAATCTGCATGGCCCTAGTCTTATGCAAAAGGACAACAAGGTCTTCTCATACAGAAGAAGCTGAGAAAAATATTTGTCATGTCTTGGGTTACATGATAAACATAATTCTGAATTTCACGGACCAAGGAAAATGAGCCTTATATTAACGATCAGTCCAGTATTCTTTCTAACAGCTTTTTAAGCAAGCAAATAACAAGTGGTAGTCCTTGAAGATACATATGTCTCAATTCAGCACTCAATTTTAGATAAAAGTACTCTTAGCTTGATTCACCAAATTACTTTGAGATATTTTTTTGTGAAGTGAGTGGTATAAAACAAAGGTTATGATAAGGAAGTGGATGAATCTTCTAGGAGGCAACAAGACCACATCTTACCCACAAGAATGATTAATGTACACAGAAAATATTCGTTGTGACTGGCTATGCTACACTATATTTTTTCCTTAATAATGCTTGCTAGCAATGCTGAATCACTCATAACATATGTGCAAAGCGTTAAGTTGCAGGTGTTTTTCAGGTTCTACCACACTTAGATGCTGAGGACTCCCCCAGTTCAGTTTCAGATTGTTTACAATCTCCTGCTGTGCCTGCAATATGCTCGAATTGTACTTAAAACACATAAATCTGCCTTCAAAGGCAGCTTGGGAGGCAGAAGTGTGGCCAGGGAATTTTAAATGGAGGGGACAAGCAATGGCTACAAAGGGCTCAGGTTTTAGTAGTAGGTGTTGCAGTTTGTTCCAATTACAGCACACACTAGAGTGTGAAATGTTCATGCCAATCTAGTAAAAAGAAAAAGTACACGCAATGCTGAAATTAACACCTTTGTAATTACAGACAAGCTCCTTTACTACTACCCAGCAAGTGCAGCCGAGGTAGGTTTGGAGAAACACAAGCGTAAAGGCTCATACGATGGGAAATAGGACTTTTTTTCTATACGACTTGATAATTGGAAATTTCCTTGGCAGCCGTGTGAAATCACTTTAATTTTTAGAGCAAAAGAATTAAAAAAAAATATAATATGTCTACACGGGGCTAACTGAAAACCAAACAAAAAAGTTTTTGCAGTTAAATGACTTGGATTCTCATTATTCCCCTTATGTACCATTAACATCACAAAACTATACACTTGGCATTTTTCAACATAATTTACGGTTCCTTTTGCAAATCAGGCCAGCAACAGGCCATCGTAGAGGCAAATATGCCTTTCATTGGCATTGAGAAAGCTGTCTCAGGCTCATGGCAAAATAAATAGCTGGATATTCCCCAATAATCCCAGTCCCTTACTATTCGCACGCATTCTTAGTGACTCATCCAGAAAAATACCACTGAGTATGTCTTTTAATTTTAGTCATGTGTCCACTATAACCCTGCAGAGACTTCTTAGTGCTTGTAAGATTACTTTAGTTGCCTTCTGTTGCCAAACAGATCTTTCCCCACTTTATTATATCATCATTATTATTTCTACTATATAGGAAGTATACTGCCACATATCATATATCAAAACATTACTAATGCCATTAAGACAATGCCAAAACTAGTCATACGATATGCAGGGACAGGCAGCTCAGTTCTTCAGAGTCTTGAGCATTAGTCGACCAGTTTCTGTAAAACCAGTGTTATATGTCGATGCCAAAGCTGGAAGTTTACATCCTGTCCATGGCAGAAGAAAACTTTCTTTTATGAAATAAAGGTTGAGACACAGACATCACCTCCAAGCATCTGAGAACACATCTGTGATATTTTGTGAAAATTATTTGCTTGACTCAAGCAGTTTGTAGATTTTTTAAATGTCAGAAGAGATGTTTTCCTGGAAAAGAGTATATTCTCGTTCAAATACTTTTTAGATTTTTTATTAATGCTGGAATGGATGCTGCCAAGGAATAGACCATTTGAAATGACTTAAAATCTTGCTCACAAATTCTAATAGGGACAGAAAACTTTACACACAATGAACTTCTTTTTTCATAGATTTTTTAGGTAAGGGGGAAAAAACAGTATTACTCAAATATGTAGTTCAAAGGACAGAATTATGGGAACCTTAATGTTGGCATTTCCTAGTCATTTAAAGATTGTCCCCGCCATCTCACCTTTCGTTTGACAAGGTTTCTTACTGTAACCTGATGGTCTATTCACAGCAGGTAGAGACTCTCCTGGTCTATCTCTTCCCATTTGAGCATGTAAACTGGTCCACTACAGTTCCAACTTGCATTGCTGAATTATTTGTGTACTGAAAGTAAAATGCTTTATCAAAACGCTTTAGTTTCAGTCTTTTCTCTACTGTAAAGTGCCTGGTAATCATAATTAAGAAGTTTATGCAAACAACGGATGTGTAAGTTTTAGCAATATCACAATTAACTGCAGCCCCACTACGGTTAACCTAGGAAGAATTAAAGCTTGGTCTTCTAACACTGTAGTCTGTGCTACTTTTCATTTGTATATCTTAGCAGAAAATATAGTGTATCTAGTCACCATAGGAACACATTCCCCATCTGCTGTATTATCACATTTTTTCCCCTTGACTTCTGTAGATTGCAGTCCTCTCTACTACATTGTCTAGATATGTAGGGGCCAATTTCCTCCCCATCTAAAAGGAGTTATGACAGGCATAAAAGTGGTCCGACTTTTAACTCTTTTGGTTCTGTGAATTTTGTGTACACAGATTTTTCAGCAATATACCTGCATAGCAATTCCTTCCTTTTGAGGCTTTCCAGCAATATTGCTGTGGGCGAAAGCTGGCTGAGAATCATGTCAAAGGCTTTTTTAAAGGAAAAATGCAGTTCTTTGCAAAAGTGTATGTTCCATTATGCACCATGAACTCCCCTCTGACCAAACCATATGGCTCATCATTGGAGTCACATGCTGCGATGCAATGAGGAAAAGTTTGCCAAGAAGCCTGGCCTATATGAAAGCCTGGGAACCAGGGGGCACTGCTGAAATTCCCACGAGGCACAATAGGCCAATGCAGATTAATGTTGAACTGACTTGAAACGCAGTGCTTGGGCTCAGTTCAAGAAAATGAAACACTTTGATTTAGTAAGTAAAACTAAACATAGACATTTCCAAATTGAATTATTTTGGAACATTTCATCCAATGAAAAATTTTTGATATTTCAGTTTTTTGTTCCTTTTCTGAAGGAAAATCATGTTCAAATACTGTTTTTTTTTTTTTTCCTGTGGGATATTTTCTGTTCCCAGTGAGGAAAAAATAGCTTGTAGCTTCTAGAAAACAACAAAATTATTCAAAGTCAATAATATCTGTGCATTGTATTCAGTGCTTTTGCTGCCAATTTTTTTCAATTAAAAATGTAATAAGAATTAGTGTGCATGCATATGGAGAAGGAGATGAAAAGATTTCCAGTTTTTATGAGTTACTGGAAAGTGAAAAAGCCTCACGCTCCGAACAAAAAGTCAATTAGATCATCTGAATTAAAAAATGACATCCCCCCTAAAATTTTATATTGAGACATAGCTTAACCACAGGACTAAGCTCACTCATTTAGATTTTTATTTTTGATTTAAACAAGTTTTGGTCTGCTACTTCTAACTGAAGTGAAGACAGTTTTAACAGTTTTTGCAGTGAATCAGGAATACGGAAACACTGGCCTGGATCTTTGGTGATTTTAAATCAGCCCCCACATTGACAGGTAATCATATTGTGTATTTTTATTTTCATAAACTCATCATTTGATCTTAAAACTAGTTAGATATTGCTTCCTCTAATCCTAATCTGCTACTAATCCTTTTCTCTGTTAAGAGGTTAAGACATTAACAGAGAGCCACAATTTATTTGCAACTAAGTCACAAATCAAATATTTCTGACTGCATATACTGCAGTTATATTTTTTTATAAAAATCACTTTCTTTCTCATCTTGCTGATGAATTAGTAAATTGCAGTTTTCCGAATACGAGTTCTTTGAGTTTTTTGCCCCTCTGGTACATATTTAATTCTACTCCATGTCCTCATTTCCATTTGGATACTATGTTATTCCTCCCAGGCTAAATACTATTCTCTTCAGTGAAAGCTCAAGGAAGCAGGCAGTCAGTTTTGACCCAGGTCTTCATTACATTTCATCACTACTCCATCTTCCTTTCACCTCTCTTCTTTCTTACCAATGAACAACATTTTGCTATATGTTAGCTGGGAGCAGGACTTTACTGAGTGAGAAAATGTCCTTTCTGGCTTAAGTACTCCTAAGTGGCCTTCCCAATTTGTTTTTACTCCAAAGCTAAGCAGATTTTCTTGAGGTTTGACTTTATTGACAAGATTCACGCAATAACATAAACAGAATTTAGCTCTAGACTTCCCTCAGGACGGGTTACTTCTCAGGTTTGTATCCCAGACTGTCCCAACAGAGTGCCAGATTCTCTCCTATCTACCTTATGTTCAGGCAAGGTAGAGTGACTTTTCCTGAGAAGTCAGAAAAATCCACTTAGTTTTTCCTCAGTTTTAATCATTTTAATATCAATCAGATTGAATCCTAGCAGACCTTTTTCCAAGCACTGTATGCCTCTGTGGAGACACAGGACTGCATGGCAATCTGTATATCGAACACACATAGTAAAAAAAGTATTTAAAGTACTATAGAGGCACATTTACTATTCTTATACAGAGAAGCTGTTCATTGTTAAATCTATTTAACTGACAAAGCTAACACTTGAAAAACACTCAAAAAGGCTGGGATAGTTATCTTTTCCTAACATTCAACAGCACTGAGCAATTTTGGCATGTTTTTTCAAAGATGCCTGTCACCTAGTTTAGATCAGGATTGCACTTTAGAAGCAAATCTCCCATTCATTCCTACTCAATAGGCTTCAGTTCACACCATGGAGCGGTCTTGGAATGCTCCAAGTTCTAGATTCCTCTTGGATGAAACAGAGCAGGAAGATGTGCTCTAGGTGAGCCTGTTGTTATGCTTCAATATATAATGGGGATTTGGCTTCCAAGGTCAGAATTAGCCCAGAGGGACTCCACTCCTCTGAAGGGTATATGCTAGGCATGACAGGTCTTCACCAACAGCTCACTCTCCCTCTACATCTTCTCCTACTGGGCCACTCTAGTTGCTAATGAAGGCATAGTCTCATACTCTTGTGTGCTTTGCTATTAATTTCACATATTCATGCATTCTCAAACTTAATTATAATCAAATAAAATTATAACACAAGGTATAATCACTTTCCATTTTGAAGCTCTGTGAAGAAATTATTGTTTTTTTCTTTTGGCTTTTCCAACACGGAACAGATGTTGTTGACTATTTCAATTCCTTGGTACACAGCCCCAGACAGTGGATAAAGCACTTTCAACATCATGGATATTTAACTTATCCATACATACTCATTCACTGCATTTGGTTCCAATCATAACATCAAACCTTTTTGTATTTTGCGTGCGTGTTCAAACCATAACATAGGAGATTAATGTCTAACTTATTTTCAAACTTAGTAAGACTGAAAGGTGAAGAATGACCCTTCTTACATGAGTGGGTGTGAGCTGGGACATACACTTTTTTGAGCAAGTGATTTTAAGAGCTGAAGTGTTCATTAGTGACATAGCCCATGCTTCTTGAGTTTTTCTGCTCCATACAGGAGCTGAAGGCCTGGCCTTCATCTTATTAGTAACGGAGGCTGGCAGTAATATACTATAATACCAAAATGGAAGTTCCTTTCTTCTTCATTGTACGAACCTGACCGTAAGAAAACAAAAAGTTATGAGAAAAACAAAAAATCAGTAACACTTACTAATTGTTTTTATTTGCTCCTCAAATAAGAGTTACGGACCAAGCATAAGTTTTGGCTTAGCCACAGCCCTCTGTAGTAGCTTCTGTATTTATTGCCCTGGTGGAGATTGCGCTTGCCCTCAGAGCACAGCTTCTCTCTGGCACCTTTGGAGACCTGAAGCGCTGTGCTGGGAGCATGTGTGATACTAGGGTTGAAGTGTGGGACTAGGAAATGCAGGCTGGCTCCAGTGCACGTGGAGTAAAGGAGCCCTTCTGCTCCTGTGATGCCCATGGCTGGTGGTTTTGGCAGGGACATCTTCACTGTGCCCATGGAGAACATGACAAAGCCAGAGCAGTCAGGCAGTGATGCTTGGTGAAGGTGCAGCCTTCGGGTGGGCACCATGTGAAAAAGGCAGAGCTCAGCCCGCCCAAGGAGAAAAATCAGAAGACATACAGGGAAACAGAACTCAAGCATATCAGATCAACTTGTCTGTCACTGTTTTTGCATGTTGGAAGGTTTATCCTAAATGGTCTGCTTTGAAGTCAATTAAGAAATGAAGTCTGTGGGCCTGAGCTCTGTGGAATCATTTTTTTTTCATGCTCAGGCCTTACTGTTGAGTAACTGATTCCCTACTGCCTATGTATATCCCAATTATCCTTGTTTCTATAATTACACTATGCAATCATCAGCTGTCCAGTACAAGATCCTTATTAGGTTAATAGCAGAACTTAAAGGGGTCAGTGTGCCCTTTTGGCATGTTTCACATACCCTGTGCTTTTGTGGAAAACAAAATCATTAAAACAAGGTTGTACATGAATGATAATTAAACAGCCACCCCAAAGCTTGCCACGTGCAGTTTGCATTTGCAGTCAAGATACTATTTTTAATCCAGAACTACAACTGTACTACTACTTTACTTCTGTGCCTTTTAGAAACGGTCATTGGCTTCAGTTGTCATTAAAAATAAGTTTTTAAACATATGCAGCAAATGCAGCTTCAGTGTAGAGCTCTCCCAAGTAACGTGCACAGAAGCAGCTCATCCATCCGCATGCCCCTTATATGCTATTGTCTAAAAGCTGTTAAACAATTAAACTCAGCAAAGTGGTCCTAGTGTTGAAAATGTACCATGTACAATGTGAAGAGGTAGCTGTTTTCAATAACAAATATTCACAGTACTTACATCAGGTATCTGAGGCAAGAATTTCAAGATTCTTACATTTTATAAGACTAAAAAAATCAATTTTGAACATTGCTTTTATTAAACAGAACAGCTGGGAATATGAGGAGTTGGCAAGGGCAAATATTATCATACAATATGTAATGCAATAATGGAAATTATTCAGCTCAACAGTTGGAAAAGTATACTATTGAGCATGTTCTTTTCTTATCAGGTTCTTAGCTTTCTGTTTATTATTTTTGTTGTTTCACACTGTTTCTCTTCTTCTCTTCATTATTCCACGGACTCTAGATTGGTCTGGTTCAGTAAACTGTCCCATTTGTAGTTTCTTGAGCTTCCTACCTGACTACCTGGCCCCACACATAGTCTATTAATCCCTGGGAATTTTTACAGTTAAGATTACAGTACGGTCTGCTTTTTCTTGTCAATGCCCAGAGCATTAACTGTCCAGGTTGCATCTGATATATCCACAACTGCAATTCCGCCACTGCTGCCATCATCACTCGGAATTCCTGAATGGATCTCATTATTCCCTTTCACATACCAACTCATGGCTTTTCTATATGCAATATAGAAAATTGAATAGTTGCTTGCTAAGGCCATGTCTGCTCTATCAGCACCTCTTTAGCATAGTAATGCCTGTAAACTGTATTGGCCAAGCACTGTTGGTACAGACACAGATATGTTTATACTGTTACACTCAACGTCCCTCTTCTCCCATCCTACTGCATTGAAGAGAGCATTTTTTTTCACATTGCTGTGGGATTCCAAAGTAAAACGTGCTGTTTAAAGATGGTGAAAGATGAAAAGTATGAGAAATAAAATCTAAAAAGATATTCCTCTCTCCGAGCATTCATCTCTCATTTTACTTGTATGTGTAAACCATGTATTTACCTGTACATTATGACATTATAACCATGCACACATGTGTGGATAAATACATATAAATGATATTTTTTTTCTGAAGAAATAATCTTAAAATATATATATATAAAATGAACCTCATAGGGAAATTATTCACTTGTACCACTTCAAAATATAACTAAAATGCATTGCATGATAAAGATGTTGGGCATAAATGGAAATTTTAAGGATGCAGAATGAATGGGATCATCAAGAATAACAAATAGCTGGGGAAGTTGAAACATTTTGTGAGAGTACAAATGTTTAGAGCTGGTTAGAGCCAGTAAAGTAATTAAAGAATGAAAGTGAGGTTTCCAGGCACAAAATTAAAAAAGAAAGACAGGATTTATTTGTGAATTTATAGATAGAGAGTTAACAGACTTTCAATGGGTGTCCATATAAAGGAATATTTCCCTTTTTGTTGTAACCGAACTTCCCCAAAACATTCAGTTTATTAGACAACATGTTTTTCTGCAGCTACGAGGTGGTTGTTCTTTGCTAAATGTATTGATATTAAAATTTGAAAACCTTTTTCTCCACTACAATTAATATCTAAAATCCACTGTATTCAGATCATTGCCAAAGAAAATAAAGAGATGAAAAGCCAAGATAGAGACGTACATTAAAATATCCTGAGTCCTGGCCTGTGATTTAATGGTCTCAGTGGAGGAAAAAGAAATGTACCAAGCTCATATGGAAAATATGAGATGTCAAACTGGTAGAAGGCAACGTTGAATTAATTTTTGATACTGTCTGAAAAAAAAGAAGCAAACATCTTATAATTTAATGAAGTAAGAAATAACAGGAAAAAAAAAGAAAAACGGGAAAAAAAAAGAATGAGATATGAAGAAGTTGTAGCCTTAGGGCACTTGGGAATATCTGGGAATACAGACATTCCCAACTTACATACAGAGTTACATACGGAGCCCCTCTTTACACAAAAGGCTGTAGTGAATATTCTGTCAAAATAATTGGATAGAAAAAGAGACTTTTGCAAAATGAAAATTTTTATAATGGAAATCTGGAGTGCCATTAAAAATATTCCTACTTGCAAAATAAAAGTCATATATATCTTTTTGGATGGATGATTTTTTTTAAAGTAGTTTGTTTTGCTGGAAAAATTCCCTATTCCTTTTTAGAGTTGGTTCTACCTCAAATTTAATTTATCCCAAATCTGAGATACCTCACAACCTTGTAGAAATGGAAGTGTAGGAGGTCCTGTTCCTTCACCGTGAAAAAGTCATGTCTTCCCGAAGGCTTCCGAGTCATGATTTATCTCCTTATTCAGGTAGCACATCTTTGCTTTGCCAAATTTTGCTAGGTTTTAAAATATATTTTTTGTTGAGTATTCTGACACACTGCCTGCTTCTATCATGACGACTACCTCACTTTTATGCCAATATTTAACACACATGATGACCATCCATAGGTATTACTTGGATCATGTGAGCTCAGAAGTACTGCAAAAGGAGGTTAAGAAATAACATCTACTTTCTGGTAGCAGGCTAAGTGTACTCCATTTCCAGTTCTGTTGAATAAGCCTCATGCTTATATGAATGGCTATTAAAATTCTATAAATCTGTGTTTATATCTATGGGTTGATGAGGCTGTAATTCTCAAACATTTTTCATTAGTCCAATGTTCGTGGTCGGCGCGCTGAAGGGGATAGGAGTCCAAATATAATGGTAAAATATGCACATTTGCATACATACATAAAAGAATAGAATTAGCTCTTAGCTTTTTTAGGTTCCTGTTATATTCTGAAAGCCCTATCTTAGGCACTTGAACTAACGCCAATAATATATTAGCTATCCAAACTAATTTTTAGTCATTATTGTTAAAGACAACCAATTACAAAAAAGAACAAACCACGGAAATTTTCAAATGATTTTTTTTCAAGATAACTGGAATTAGCAAGGGCAGAAGGATGAATGCCTTTTCTCTTACAAAAATCCCAAATGGCCAGGAAGTCCCAAATAGCCGTAAATGGGCTGCTGAGCACTAATTTGACATGTTATCTAAAATTGCCATCATCTTTAGGTCACCATTAGAATGCCAATGGTCTTTGAAGTCCATCTGGGGAAAAACTACCACCTGAAATACCAGTGTAACTTATGTGTCTTTCCAACAGAAGAACTGAATCAGCTGTTAGATTCCACACTGTTATTTGCCAGAAATACAGATAATACTATCGTTAGTTTATAAAGCACCAGAAAGCTGAAGATGATTTGCCTTAAATATAGGTGCAAATCGGTTTGATGTTTTTTCACTGAACCTCTTTCACTTGTTTCAGGAAGAATCTCTTAACTGAGCATCTTAGCATAGAGAAGAAAATAGAAGAAAAATCAGAGTTCAGACTGTCATTTTGTTGAAACTACTTAATACAAGTGTATTAAATTAAGTTTCAAAGCAGTGCAATTTCTAGGCATGAAAGATTATGTTAAGTATTAGCTTTGGTTTCAGCTTTGATTGCTTTTATAATAGTTAAATTTGACTCCTAATGGCATATCTTAATTAGTACTCAAGAATTAGACTCTGCTGCCATGAACAATTCAAGAGTATGATGTGCCACAGCAAAATACCTGTAGTACTGTGCAAAGTTGAGTGTTCAAGTATTGGACAAGATATTTTCTTGTTGGCCATTAAGTTACAATGTCTCATTTTCCAGCAACTATCAAAATATGCATTCAATGAGTTATTGAAGTTCACTGTCTGGTCAGCAACAGGACTATTATGGAATTCATTATTAATAATGCATTATAAATATTATGACTGCTGGAAAGGACAGACATATCGTACTGTCAGATTCGTGGGAGAAGATGTACACACTTCCTGATGATATTTCTGAAACCAGAAGTTACTCAATATTTTTTCAGTCAGAACATGCTCTCTCTTGTGTCATATCTAAGGGAAGATTCCTTCCTAGGAAGTAAGTAAAAAAATCCCAGAGAATATCACTGCTGAAAACACAGCATGTAACATAGGCACTGCAAGGCTTTAGAGTCATGTACAGAAAACTGGAAGCATCACCCATTAGTGTACCCTAGTACACTAAATCAGTGCAATTTGCACGCTCTGTTTAGAACCAGGTTATTTAATGGAAGATTTTAAGATGATTTTTAAAAAAAGATTTTAAAATCGTAGGTGGGATTTAGTGACATGGCTTGGAGTTTTAAGGAGATAAAAATAGGACACCATCTAAGTTCTTAAAGCTGTCTAAAGAAGAAACTCCAGAAGAATATCTATCTGATAAAGACACTTCTCCCCTCTCCTCCAGTAGGTGAAGATATTCTCTTACATTATCTGCTGTTTAAAACCTGGTGATAGTTTTAACATGTATTGACTCAGAAATAGTTAAATTTGTATAACTACCATTTTCAAAAGAGCACTGCTCTATGAATCTCTCTGCTTTCAAGCAGATTTGGCATCGTCTGACTGTTTCAATATGTAGGAGTCATGACATGAGCCAGGAAGTTTATTAAAACATTCACAGTGTTTTGTTTCACATGGTATAATTCAGGGCATTATAGCAGACTAGGCGAAGTTCTTTATGGGACTGCTGTGCTCACTGGATGTTAAGGGGGAAGAACCATAGTGTTTTTTTTTTCAAGATATGTTTGAAAAAGTATCTGAGCAATTGCACCATTATTCCAGCAGTGCTATTTGCTTCTGGTTACTGGAGTTTAAAATACAAATCAGTAGTTAAAACAAAAGTTATTATACACCATTTGAAAAAATGTAAATTGCTGGCATGGCTTGTCAATGAATACAGGCTTAGCCAGCAAGGTCTCTTCCTTGGGATCATTTTCAAAGGTTAGAACAGAAACTTCTGTTCACACCCAGATTTTAACATAGCTCAACACACGTAGAAAATAAACAGACCCTCCAGCTCCAGCCCCGTCCCATGACCCCAGCGTACAGAGCTTAACCTTCCAAAGGCATTCGACTTCTTCTGGGCACGGGAGGAGGGGTGAAGATGTCTTGCTCACTGGAAATCACCACTATGCCAAGGAAGCCTTCTGCAAGACGATATCCTGATGCAAGAATTTACCTTGCTGAGCTACACCTATGCCAGAGATCAAGAAATAACACTCCCTTTGGGGAACTATTATTATTCATCAAGTGCTACTTGTTCAATCACTTTTGATAGCAACTTTTAGTGCCATTCTTCAGAGATTTAAAGTGGGATGAAGTCTGTCAGGAAGCATATTCTGATTTTGAAATATTTTATTACAAACCTGGGAAGTTACAAAAGCATTTAAGGCAGGAAGGGTAAGCACTTTAATTTAACCTGCAAAATGGTTTTTCTTTTTTTTTTTTTTTTGTTTAATGTGGGACACTTGCACATGCATAAAAGGCAGGGGAAAGGAAAACCGTTATATATGAATATAACTTCTACTACTGGATACCTGGGTTGAAATTCCCACTAGGGGATACCTTTATAGATTTCTTTTTAGTATATTGTAGTCATGCCATTATAAAGCCATCAAATGCAATTTGGCACAGCATGATACTTAAGGGGTGGCCTGAAATTAACAGACTGAATTACCCTCTATAGGCAGCCAAGGTTATTTATAAATTGGAATTCAGATAAGTAAGTGAAGTGTCTAAGTGAACTCCCTACTATTGTATTCCAAATCTCCGTCTTCTTCCATGCTTTGAAATTCTTCTAGCAGTCTCGTCCTTTATTTGAACTTCCAGAATAGTTAGCCATTTAAAATGGGAGCGAAATTGAAAGCAGGATGCTGTATGAGGTACTTACTTAGGAGAGATAGCGCTTTTACATTTGGAAACTATCTTGTAAAAAGTTTTAATTAAAAGAGCTACATCTTGGCATCTGTGAGGTCTAGTGCAATTAGTTGCTTTAAACTCCATTTTCTGTTCCCGCTGCCAATTAAGCTAAGCTTGTGTGCAAAAGTAATGGTTGCCTCAGTGACAAAATCAGAACATGCTAAATAATGTGATTAAACTTGTTAAAAGCCAAAATAAACACTTATAATTATCTCAAGAAAACCCGCACAGCACAAGTGAGAGCTCTATAAAGTGGAACTCTGCATCCATAATTTTAGACTTTCCTACACAATAGATCATAGTTAAAGATCTGTTAACAGACCTCTGACTGCTGGGCTGGGCAGCTTGTGGTTTTCTTCTAAACCTATTGGCATAACGTGGATTTATGCAAGAGGTGCAAATTGGAAGTTGTCTGCTATTGGAGCCATTGGCAGAACAGAAATCATACTGTAGGGTTAGCAGCATGAAGTACATTGCTTTGAAATTACACAGCAGGGGTTCTGCTTCTTGCTCCAGTTGCCTTTAAGACCAAGGTCTTATACTGTCTGGCCATGATTAAAATCAAAGTGTAGGCCTCTTTGCTGGGTGCCAGTAAACGAAGGTGAAAAACAGGAACAATCTGGATTCTTAATTATTTTAAAATGCAACATAGGCAAAAAACAAAGATGAAAGCATTTCTTACTAATCTATCCTAATTATTCCACATAAAACGATTTCCTGAAGAGACCTATATCTTGATATAGTCACTTTCTACAACTAAGCAACATCGTTTTTTCCCTATGCAGTTCCATCTTTTTTACGTAAACCCACACATACACAGAAAACAAGAACTGACAAGAGGTTTAAATGGTGGGTTCTTATTTAAATCCAGGTTCAAGTATTCATCAGAACTTGAAATAAACCAAGATACCACACTGAATTTACTGAAAATTAAATGAACATTAGTTTTTACAGTACCACACTGGTTCAGAAAAAAAAAAAAAAAAAAAAGAAAGTGCCATTTTGGAAATGCTCCATTTTATTGCCGCAATATGGGCATATAGGTATGTATGTACGTGTTTGATATTAGCATAGTCTTTTACATGTAACTATAATGCCTTAACATGACTAGTCAATCTCTCCCTCATTCTTGGCAAGTGAGATCAGAAAGAATAAAAGACTGTTGCATTAGAAAAAAAAAAAACATATAGTAGAGGGATCAGAGTCCTTACTGCAAATCCAAGGCCCTTCTACTCAGAGCTCTCTTTCCAGGTTTAGCCACCATAGTCATTTTTAAATCAAAATCGTAGCAAAACAATGGTATGTGACAGAACACCAATGCTGAAAGTGGGTATTGTGAGAGCTATCTGCACAACTGTCACTTTTACCCTAAGTGAACAAGGGGCTCTTTCTTGGCTTGTCAGCATATTCTAAAGTACTTGCTGTCAGGATATTTTTCCTAATCTACTCTTGAAGGGCTTATTGATAGGCAGACCTCTTGAGTGAAAATGAATGTAGTGCAAGGATATCTGGAAGCAGCCAAGGACAATCATTGCAGTTAGGTGAAAACATTCAACCCAAAGGTAAAAGGAATGCTCACGAGCATCCTAAGAAAAGTGCTGGAAAGAGTCTTCGAGGGCAGAGGTGTCACCCTGGTCTTCCCAGAAATTGCACAGAAGTGTTCTAGTAAGCAGCTTACACAGGCTGCTCAGGCCAGAAGAGCTCCACACTTCAAGCACAATCCTGAAGTGCTATCCCAGCCTTTGCTGGACTCAGTATAAAACTGGAATGGGCTGTTCAGGGCTTACATGTTTTCAGAGTATTAGACAATTAGAGTAGAATCTGCAGAAAACCACCCAAGGATATCCTAAGTTCCAGACCCAGTTTAGGAGTGTTGTAGACTTTCATAATTTCTATGTTTAACTTACCTGCTTCACCATGCTTTGTGTTTTATAAGCTCTGGATCACAATGAGCATTTCTTGAATTAAACTCTTTCAGATAATCTCAGCATACGTATTGCACATAGTGTTTCAGAAAAATATCCTGAGATGCAAAATACTTGTTCCCTTTAGTTTCCAATGTCTTTAACATGTAATCCTTAAAGTCAGACTTCAGTGCTTGCAGTTCTTTTTTTTTGGCCCTTTATGGAAAAAGTATCTTTTTGCTAGTCTAGGCTTGATGTCCAGGAAGTCTTTCCTCTTCAGTGACAAATGGTGTCATGGTACCAGAAAAAGAAATATTATATATGAAAGAATAAAAGATGCAAGCAGTCACTTTGAAATGTAATTTCTTAGTATGACGTTGTGCTTGTTCTTTTATTATATTATTTGTGTACATTTGCCTTAATAATTTGCAAGCCACTGAAATTATCACTAGTGATATGACTGATCAGCATATACTGGCAGGTCAAGGATGAGTCAAATGAACTCATCCTGCAAACAAGTGTCCATCGGACTAGTCCTGTCTTCTGAATTATTTTTTGTGAAAGTACTTGGATTCATAACTCACAATCCTAAATAATATTTCATGAACTTAATAAGAGAAACAGACTGTTTCTATTTTGGAGCAGTTATTCTGATACACAGTCAGTTGTCATATTTTTCCAAGAAAAAATTAGTCAAAATATTTTGCATCAAAAATATGGTATTTGATTATAACAGCTATGTTTGCTGGTATTCCAATGTCAAAAGCAGAAGGTTCTCTGCTCTCTATGGTAAGTTACTTCGTACTTTCATCTTTTCTACTATTTTCTGTGCTCTCATTTTAAACGATCTTTCTACTAATCCCCTTTTTCCTGTAGAGTGAAGAATAGCCTCTCTCGATCTGTGGCACAGTTAATGTCTACTTTCCCAGTGCCATTTTCAGCCTTTTTCCTCCTATGTTTTCATCTTCTACCGTGTCTCATTTCTTCGGCATGCCTCCTCTCCACTTCTGTGATTCCTGTTTTGAACACATTCTCCCTCCTACCTTTCTATCTGGTGTATATGGCTTAAAATCTGGAGAGTGTACAGACACATGGCCGGCAGAAAAGTTGCTAGGAGAAATCATATATAAACATTCCCCCAAGTGTTCATGGCAGGACAAGGCTTGATTCCATAATGAGGCTAACAGAAAATTTCTATGTTAATACAGGTTAAGACACTGACGTGCAATTAAGATTTTCTTCTCTTCATCTTATGTATTTTGTGTTTGTTTGAGCTTGTGCATTCTCCCATACTTGAGCCTTCAACTGTATCGATGGCTGTGAAACCATAAAATCTCTTCCTGGGGAAAAAAAAAAAAAAACCAAATCAAAAACAAAAACCAAAATTCCAAGCAAAAGCTTAAGCCATGAGGTTTATTGAGTCCCAGGCAATTATTTACAAACTAAAATACCCATGTCTTTAAATCTACAGCAAAGAGAGTAGCAGGTGTCCTTCCTACATAAGTTACAGTAAAGGCCACATTGTTAAATTCATTTGTAGCTCACAGTTACCTCTATGCAGCCTTCTGAGGTCAGTCCTTTAACTAGGTTTGTCTCTGGTCTCACTCTGGAGCGAGTGAGACACTCACTCACAAGACAAAATCAACCAATGATCAGGCCAGACTTTGAAGCTTAGCTCTTCGTTGTCCACTCAAAGCTGGGAAGTCAGTGGCACTCCTTGTTCACTTCCATAGTTGAATATAAAACTGCATTTATGACTACTGTGGTGAGAAAGAAAGAGCAAACTTATTGTTTCCCTTTTCGACTTCTTCAGAGCCATGTCATGGGAAGTCATTTTGCCCTTTTCCTTTTAATAGAATCATAGAATGCTTAGGGTTGGAAGGGACCTCTAGAGATCATCTAGTCCAACCCCCTGCACACGCAGGGTCACCTAGAGCACGTGGCACAGGACTGCGTCCAAGCGGGTTTGAAGATCTCCAGAGAAGGAGACTCCACAACCTCTCTGGGCAGCCTGTTCCAGTGCTCTGGCACCCTCACTGGCAAGAAATTTTTCCTTAAGTTCCTGTGGAACTTTTGGTGCTTCAGTTTCCGGTCATTATCTCTAGTTCTGTCGGTGGCCACCAGTGAAAAGAGGCCAGCACCATCCTCCTCACTGCCTCCCTTGAGGTACTTCTAGACACTGCTCAGGTCCCCTCTCAGCCTTCTCTTCTCCAGGCTGAACAGGCCCAGCTCCCTCAGCCTCTCCTCATAGGGCAGATGTTCCAGGCCCCTGATCATCCTTGTGGCCCTGCGCTGGACTCTCTCCAGCAGCTCCACATCCCTCAATTAGTTAATTAATCATTGATATTAAGAAACCACATTGTTTGGGTATCTGCTGGGGACCAATTTAGCCACATAAATATAAGGCAATATGCTTCACTGGTGGCTGGTAAAACTGAAAATCAAACTGAGTAGTTGAGAAAAAAATGAAGGTACAAATAGTGAATTCATTTCCTACTAAGAGCAGTAGAAACCTCTAAGCCCTGTGATTCCTTACATCACAATCTTGGCACATATCCTTGGACAGGTCACTTAATCTTTTCTTAGCTATAAAACAGGAAAAATACTCATCTTAATGTGAGATGAAGAAGTTTTGATACTTTTACACTGTTAAGTCATGATGGGAGAATGCAAAAAAAGGAAATACTGGAGTTATGTGGAATATGCCATATTGGGTGAATAAAAATAAGCACAGTTTAAAGCTTCTTAGTAGAACAATTTCAAAATTAGTGGAATGGAATGGAATACAGTAGCTTAACATTCATGGTCTTAGTTCAAACACTTAATAGAATATCATGAAACATGTTTTGAAAATCTAATTTTATGTAAAAAGGGCAACAGATTAAAAAAACAGGATAACTATATTGCAAAATATCTGTGCAAGCCAATGGAAGGATCAGTGAAAGAACTGATTTTAATTAACATCTTAGTGGTTTGGAAGAAAGAATAAAGATCATGTTAAATACATTTGCTGCTGATGTTGCACTGAAACATCTTGCCAATGCTGAAGCCAGAAAAAATATTGAAGGACAAGAGAGAGGTTAAAAATATGGCAAATAAAATAAATCCTCAACCTGGAAAAAAAAGGCAAGTGAAAACATTCGGTAAAAGTGATAAAATATACTTGGGAGAGAAAGCAGTAGAAAGAGCCATTCCTCTAAAGGATGTGAAGAAATCAAGCTAGGTGTGTATTTTTAGCAAGATCAGACATCAAAGGGATTGTTACACTTGGGCTTCCTCTACTGCTGCAGGTGCAAAGGAAAGTGGTTCCCACTCAGACCCTGGTCCTGCACATTTAAAATTCAATAGAGTATTTCTAATTAATTTCAATGAATGCAAGATGAAACTCTGAAAGAAGCCTGTCTTCTCCTCTTTCTTTATAGTAAGATTTTAAAAGTGCAACATTTTGAAAATAGGAAGTTCTGTTTTTTTTTCTGCTTTTGAAAAAGTAGGGCTTACATTTTAAAGTTTTCAGTAGGGGAAACAAATCTACACCTTGGCTTTTTGTTGCTTTTATTTCCAGAAAAATTGAAGAAAATAATAAGACTTGCTTTTCTTTTTTTCTTTCTTTCTTTTTTTTTAATGTAGTTCTACAAGTAGGTGCCTTAAATCAAACAACAAGCAACTGTGAGATCTGTGGCATAATTCCCAGAGGCGGCAACAGTGTGCAGCAGGAGCATTCACTGCTAGGTACTCTGAATGAAGGATGGTGATTCACCTATGGGAATTTCAAAGAAAGTAACTATATTAAGATGGAGGGCAAACTTATTCTGAAGGTATAGCAGATGCTGACAGAGGTCAGAAACACCATCTGTATCTAGCTGCTTAGTTCAAGAATTGCATAGTAAAAACAAGATCTGCAGCTGAATCTAAGAGCAGACTTCATTTTCTTTTATTAGCTTTAATATGCTTTCATTTAATTCATACCTCTAAATGATCTGTGGTTAATCTTGTATAAAATGTCATGAATAGCTCTGATGCTGAAAGTGGTAGGATTAGGAAAGGGGTGATGATTACGCTTGAAATTCCGAGAGTGTTTTCTGCCATTCTGTCTCTAGCTGCAAAATCATTTTTCATTTGTACTTCATTCTATAGGTTAGAAAAGCTCGGAAAATGTATTTATTTTTTCCACTTTGTATCTGGAGGATAATAAATATTTAATTTTCATGGAAAACTGAGGTAGACTGGTAGTGATGTCATCAGTGGCTGTATGGGGAATAGAATGTAAAATGTACCTAAAACTCAAGAAATCTCTCCAAGATAATGCTGTTTCTAATTAAGGCTGAGCTTTGACACTGCTGTTAAATATTTGGGCTGTCTTATTTTTCTTCAGCTCACTCTTACTACAATGTCCACAAATGAACACCTCCTGTTTGTTTCCAAATACCCCAAATTTCTGATGGTTGCTTCTCTCAACAAACACTGCTCCTAATCAAAGCTGAAAACATCTGTGTGAGGAGTTGATTCTGTCCAGCTCTTGCTAAGTATTTCCTTAAAGAAATGAAATAAATTAAAAGTTTTTAATTCACTACAACATCGCCTTGGTGCCTTCATTCTCAGACGACACAAAAACTCTATCTTTCTGATATGTGGTATATTTAGCCTAAAAATCTTCATGTGTAATATTGGGCTATAATCCTTTTAAAGTAAAACCACAATCTTAAATGTAAAACCACATTTGGAGAGATCAAAAAGATGTCAAGCAATTGGCTAGAAGAGTAAATGTTTAGAATAAAAAAGGCTCCTTCCAGTGAATCAGAAGAATAAAAAGCCTTTCAGAGATTAGTTGGGAACAGCAGATGATCTTGGTATAAAAGGAACTGTCAGGGAAAATTTGGACCATTATAAAAAAAGCAAAATGAGTTTCTTTCTTTGGTATTCATTACAGAGAAGACCATATACCAAAACTATGCTCTATTAGAGTCTGAAAAACTGCTTCTAAGTGAAATAAAAATGAAATCGATTTGTTCTAAAATGACAAATTAAAATTGAACAGTTTTAAGGATGTAAATCAGCTCAGGAGTGCAAAGGGTACTCAAACAGGAAAAACTATTAATTGTGATGTGCTACCCATTGCTTAGTTTGGCCTTGGTACTAAGGGAATATGACACCAATATCTGTTATCTTGGAAGATACAAATCCAGATCTTTATTTCAAGCTTTTCTTTGCCTAAGCCTAGATAAACTGATAGAGAGCATATCAGATTACATTACATAGTTATGATGATTTGAGAAAGAGTCAATAAGATTTGCAGATTGTAGGCATGACTTGCCAACCCAATAAAGTTCTTTGAGATAATGATTTACCATGTGACTAAAGCAGCTGGCACGGCACAGCTGGACTTTCAGCCGCCCTTACCAGATGTTCTTACAGAAGCTGTACCCTTGCAGAGTGATAGGGAATGTCTCATCATGTAGCAACAACTAAGGGACAACTGCTTAAACGATAAGAAACAAAGGAGAGGAACAAGTTGTCAAACTTCCCTGGGAGGAGTGTTATGATTGCACCTTCTCAAGGATCTGTATTGATCAAAATATTGTTAAATTCTGGAAGAAGGGCAAATACAGGGCTTTTAGGGTATTAGGCTAGTAGCAGTAGTAGCAGTAGAACTACCTTATATGTGCCACAGTTAAAGTGAATACATGCCCACAAACTCTGTGTTTTAGATAATATGACATATTTTGTGAAGATGAAAAAATTTGTGGAGAAGTTTGGTCATAGCTCAGAGTCCTGTATTTCCAGTAGCTCTGGGACAACAGAATTATTGGAGCAGTGCTTCAGAGATGTCAGCATATTGCAATAAAAAAACAAATTCTGGAGAAGTTTAAGTAGGGGTTACAGGCTGTTATTGCTTTTCTTTAAAAAAGCCTGAGTGTTTCATTCTGTCATAGGCTGTAGTCACTGCTACAGAGGGCTACAGTAGGATTTATAAGGAGGAGGAGAAAATAATATTACGAAACTAACAAAAATCTTTAAGCAGATCATTTTGAAAAATCAAGAATAAGTAAGGAATAAAGTGTTCTGTAAGACATCTTATTTTCTTGAAACCTCGGATATATGAACACAGAAAATTTTGATTTAAATACCTTGGGAATTAACAAGGAGCATTTGAGTTTTTTGAAATATTTCCCTCACAGATGAAACCTCTATTTTCAAGGCAGATTTGATTAAAAACATGTTTTCTAACAAAACTGTTTGTAACAGCCTAATCACTCATGCAGAATCATAAAAGTTATATTTTATATACATTTTTTTTCAGTTCTCCAGAAAAGTAAATAAGACAGGCTAATGATTAGTTTTCTTAAGGAGACAGTAACTAAAGAATCACAGTGGAAAACTGGGGCAATTTATGAGGAACATGCAAAGGGAAGAAAGTACCCACTAACTGTTATTGAGACCAAATGCACACAGTGATATATTAGGTCCTATCCTATAGGTAGGAGGTCATAAAACTTCTGCACATTAAGAAGGAGAAGAATTTAATCTTAAAAAGAAAAACAAAATTCTAAGAAAAAATGCCATGCTGCCAAAGCTTTTCCATGGCCTCAGGCCTGGCAACTGGCACTTGACCCCTAGAGTCCTGTTTCCATTCCCTTTCTCCCAGCCCGCCACCAGCGGAGGCAGAAGAGGGAAGCGATGACAACCATTCCTATAGCTTTAAGTTCTAGCAAATCAGTGTTTAGGTCTACTACAAAACATGACTAAGAGAAGAATCTCCTGTTAGTAGTCAAATCTGGGTGTTGGGCAAATTTTATCTTCACATTTGGCATCCAAACACAAGAGAAAAACATACATTTGAGAGTGAACCATATTCCACCCAATATTCATTATGCAATATCTTGACTTTTCGCCTCCTGGAAAATCTTTCTTCATCCAACTTATCATAGGGATAGGTCTATCTTACTCATTAATTCTTGCCACACCAGCTCACCAGCTTGAACTGTCTGACTTCTTTCTGCTCTTAGGAAATAACCCTGCCTCTCAGCAAGATTTATTAGTTATATCCATGAGCAGTGGGTGAGTCCATGAGCTTTATGCAGTTCCACAGTTTTCTGTCCCTTCTTGCTGTCCTGAGTATCACTTCTGGGTGACCTGGTAGCAGGCCAAGCCTACCTGTGCGTGCAGATGTGCCTGGGGTACGCTAACTTTTTATCCCTTTTTGGCTTTATCTTTGCAAAACACTTTCAGAGCCAAAAAACTGAAAAAAATATTGCATACAGAGTAATGTGCTCATTTCTAGTTGGATTTATGTGAACTCGTGCAGATTGTTATGTTATGTCTACTGACACCATAGAAATAAGATAAAAATACACTCCAGCTGTCTGATAATTTCAGGGCCAAAGTCTGTCCTCCTGTTCAGACACAAATGGCCTCCACGGAGGTTAATGGGACTAGGGTGCTTACACTACAGGCTCCCTAATTGTTTCTTGGCTGGCTAGCACTTCATATCAATACACTTGCAGACACTATTAACATAGATGTGTTATATCAGTATGATCAGCTAGCTGATAAACAATACCCTACGGTTAACTGACAGCAGGAACAGATTTCAATGTGCAATCAAGAAAAGCAGTTGTTAGAAATGTAAGAATTGCACGTAGCTCCTTGATGAATTATAGAACTTTAAGGACTGGCCTCATATGTTTTTAAGGGCTATAAGCCAACCATGAGCCAGGTAGAAAGACTGAAAACCCTTTTGAAAGCTCAAGATGACTTCAGACTTTAAAATAAAGGTAAATTATTTGTGATATTGTATTTATGTATCTTTTTAAATGTCTTTTCATTTTGGGTTCTGAAATTAGCAATTCAGCTATAAGTGCTAACACACAACTAGTTAAAACTCTCACACCCCTGGTCAGTAAGAGAACACTGTGTTATGATTAACTGGACAATTTTTTGAGATTACTTCTCTTAAAGGTCCTACATCTTTGAAAGAAGATAATAGCACATTACCACAATAACTGGAAATGTTCTGGACTAAATTTAGTACAACCAAAGAAAAAACAAAACAAAAGGATCTGATGAAATACTGCAAGTGAAGGATAATAAATACAAATAATTCCAAGGCCAGCTTAGATCTTAGCTAAACATGAGGTGTCTTTGGTTCATAATTAAGCATGCAAAAACTTCTGGAATTTTGTATGGGTTCATATTTCATTTTTGAAGTATAGATAAGTCAGTCCTTCTCATAACAACAACAACAAAAAAAGAGAGAAATTTAAGGAAAATATAACCATAGTATCCTTGAAAGCAAGTAAACACCTATCTTATTTACTGCAATCATTTAATTATCTCCAGAAATCTCCAACAGGTGGAAATACTCTGAGTCCTTCATGTGCAAAAAGATTACTGTTTTGTAGCTAGATTTATCTTTTTTCTAACATTTAAGAAATGCTTTCAGGGATTTCCTTGAAAGGCGTATGTAGAATACCTATATCAAGTTATTGCTATATCCGCACAGAAGATCAGCCAAGTCTGCCTTTCCCTGTGGAAATACTAATTTTTGGCTAGGTTTGGAACTATGATCACTCTGGAGTTGTTTTTTTTTTTTCTTTTTTTTCCACTAGTTCCAGGCTATGACCTCATTAGGGTATATCATGTGAAATCAGAAATATCTCAATGTTGAGCAATAGTGCTGGCATTCAAATCTATGAAAATCATCTGTTAGACTTCTGATATCCTCATGCAGATTGCTCGGACATTTCTCACAGATGTCATTCTTTACGTCAGGATATACACATCAGTTTATATTTTGACTTTATTTTAAAGTCCAGATTTCTCAGATCTCTCATTACATCCTGTTCCAGGGAATGGAAATAGTCTCTTGGCTCAGTGGTCTCGCTTTCTTCCACTTCCTCACTCATCACCAAATGTGAGAGGCTGAGCTGGCATCAAGTCTGTAATTCATGACTGCTCCACAGCTGCTTCCTTTCCATGTATCAGGGCTGCTGCTGCTCGGGCACGCTGAAGGACCAAATCCCTTCTCCTTCCCTGAATACTGTTTCAGGACATGCTCTTTTCTTTTAGATGGGCTGATTAAGTAGGAAGGGACTTGTATGTGAACCCATTGGATCCTGCGTGCTGTGGTTAGAGCATGAGGATTTTAGGTCAGGCTTCTTGCTGTCCTGGCAGTTGGGAATTAGGTAGGGAGCAGCCGGGCTAGACAAACTTAGCTCTGGACAGCACCAGTGCAGTATGCGTCCATCTCCCTTGGTGCTAGTACAGGAATCATCTCTAAAACAGTGGACTTTCATTTAATTGTTTTACAATTGAATGAATCTGATAGGATTATTCCAGTGGGTCAATGAGTTAGGGCCTTAAGCCTCCAGGAAATCAACGATTCCCTCTGAAACTCTGTAAGAACTTCTGAGCAAGGAATATTCACTCCTTCATACTCCAGAAATACACTACTGCAAGGGCCATACTGTCTTCAAAGCATGACATGGAAGGGCACAGATAAAAATCATGTGGCAGGAGAAAGCCTGCACAGTGAATACACTCTGGAAGAGAAACTACTGGGTTCAGTCCTACAGTCCTCAGGCAAAGAGAACTTCCAGTGAAGGTACAAGGGAAAACCTTGTTCTGCCGTGAATGGGCACCCTCCTTGGAATTAAAGAGAATTTATTTACATCAGCAAAAATGTGTCACTGAACATACAGATTACATGACCTACAGAGCACAATATATCTAACAGAAGTTTAACTAAGATGAATGAAGTATTTGAGCAGAGATCTTTTTCATGATATGGGTATCGCTATGACTTTGTAAAAACAGGAGATCAGAAAACTAGTGTAAAAATTTAATCTTTTTTAAAGAGGAGATGTTAAGCTTAACCTGAGCACTTGATGTTTGGCTTAGTGAATACAAAAGGATAGGGAATTTCAGTTAAGGTTCAAGCTGACTTTTAAAGTGTTATAGAAGTCTAATGGCTACTCTGTGTAAATTAATTCCAGATGTTGACCTGTATGAAAATGGTGGGATATTATTATTTTATATTTTAATCAGTACCTGAAACAGGTGAGATATCTCAGATATTAACTTTAAGAAATATAAATGCATCTAACAAAATACTTTTTTTTAGGGGGAAAAAATGTAACAAAGCCTAAATTTTCCTCGATTAATTTTCTTGAAATAGCTTCAGTATTTACATACTATGAGTTATATTCACTGAAGTTTTTGTGTGTTTACGAAGTGAAGAGAAAAACTCACAAGTATTCTTCTCTTGCACTGATTTTAAAGCTGCATTTCTCAGTTTATGGAGATGAAGATTGAACTGAGTAACTAACAGGCAAATATTCTGATCTTCCTGTTGTTTCATTTTTGAGACAGTTTCCTGCAATGAACACAAGCATGGTGACAGGATTTCAGCACGGATCTCACTCTGTCTAACTGATCTACACCATGGCTAATTTGGAAGATCTCAGTTGACTCTAATGAAGCTTCTGAAGCACATGCTCAAAGTATACTGGGTGATTTCTTCAGAGATCAGAAATCAGATCTGACAAGTATATGAATAACAAAACAAACACACACAAAAAAACAATGTCTATCATAATCAAAGAATAAAATCACCATTTGGAGAACACATCTGCTCCAACACAGGTTTTAGAGGCCAGCAATGCAGAGGTGTTAAGGATGCTAAGGAAAAAAGCTTTGTTACTTGTGAAGGGGCTTATTTCTCATTTTTCATTTCTGTTTGTAATCGCTGTCATCTTTGTTTCTTATGCTTTGGATAAAAAAGGTGACTTTTATATTTATTAGAACTAGGTTTCAATAAACATTATGCAATATGGTAGACCCGGGAATGATTTATTGATAATTTGTCACTTATATTTATGGAAGTGTAGACCCTGAAGCCCTAGAGCTGGTAAATCATAATATGCAGCAACAAATGTTTTTTTCTTCTTTACTGCCAAAAGTGCACCATGTAAACGGATTGCCTCACCAAACCCCTGGGGCCTGATAATGATGCACTTGCTAATACAAAGGGAGGAGGGCTGAGGAGAAGACAACTAATTATAAGTTTATTTTTGTTTCAATATGTTTGCCATTTAATCTGGAGTTCCATAAACAATAGATTGATGAAATATAATTAGAAGGGAGATTACAGTTTAATGAGGCAAAAGATTGGGAAAGAATGTAAATGGAGCAGTAGGCTCTGCAGAGTTTTTAGCTGTTTATTATTGTGCAGCTGTAAGGCACTTTCACGCAGTCCCCAGATGGAAGCAGCTGTTAGCCCTTCGCTATTAGGGGAAAAAAAAGAAGTTCATAGTTCATTTTTATCCACTTGTTCCAGGCTAGCTCTGCTTACTCCAACACTTCGGCGAGTCACAGCTCTTGGTTATGTCGGAGACTGTCAGGATGGGCACCCTGTCTTCGTTGGCCACTTTGCCACTCGCTTATCTCATCTGGCAACCTCTCAAACAACAAGCTGTTCCACTCCTTGTAATATGGTTATCTCCCGTAGTGATGTCAGCAGAAGACGGCAAATCTAATATTCATGCTCAAGCAGATTTGTTGGTGCTCTTTGTTTATAAGGACGGGCTCTGTATCGCTCCCGCAGCTGCTTCCTCTTCACCAAGCTTTGTTTTTCTATGGTACTCTTCAGATAGGCCTTGGAAGCTGTACAAAGAGTGCGCCCAGCTGACCTAGCAGTGATTTTTTTTTAATTAAAAAAAATACCACTCAGATCTCTCTTTTTCCACAGCATGTTATGAAACCTACATTTTTCCCCTGCCTTGGCAAGCTTTCCATGCACAAGGCAGAGTATAAAAGGCAAATAGGAGAAGGAGTTTCTTTAAAATGCAATCACTGGGAAAGAAGAAGGTAGGCAGACTTTCAAGAGCAAATACTGCAGTACATTTATCTCATAGCACTTAAACAATTCCATATTGTGGGCCAAGATATCCACTGCCCTGTACCCCACACAGGCATTTACGTCAGTGCAAACTGAGTGAAAATCTTTACTACTCCAGTTTTGCTGTGTGCTACATTTGGTACCAAGGTATTCCACGTGCTGCAGGGAATGGGAGAATCTGGTGCTATTTTTGAAATAATTTATAAATTTCACATATCTTATTTCACAGTACTTGAGACTATTTCTGACACTTTATAGGGCCCTTTGTGTGGGTTTGTACTAATTCATATTTCTATGATAACTTATCTGTGATAAACTATCTATGACAGTTAAGGTGAAGACAAGCTTTCAATTTATTTATGGCTGACATTGAAAGTGATTTTTCTGAACAATTTCTCAATCTGAATGAAGATCATTTCTTTTTGTTTCTGTTTTGAGATTGTATTTTCACTTTTTAGATGTGGGGAGAGCATATAATTGAAATGCCACCATTTATTTTTCTGGTACAGGACAAATTTAGAGAGCTGGGCCTAATTTGGTAGCAGGTGTGCCACATTTCTTCATTTTTCTGCTAATATTCAATATGGTCTGTTTTTAAAGGTCTTTTTTTTTTTTGAGAAAAATAGTGGTTTTTTAAACATTGAATGAAATCCTGGCTCCTTGGAAATCAAAAACCATTTTGCCACTGGCTTCCAAAGGACAATTTATTTCATAGTTTCATAGTAAAAACACTTTTCAACATTGATATACAATATATGCTCTTAATTCAACATTTATGAGAAAAGCAGGAGTAGAATTCTGTCATGATCTCGAAAAAAAGATACAACATAAAAAATTCCAGCAGTTAAAAAAATATATATTCTCCTCCAATCAGCAGGCCACCCACATGCCTAATCTGAAGGAATCACCTCTAGGCTATGGGAATGGCTGTTCAGTCTCTGAGTCTCTGTGCCCCTACAAAATTTGGCTATTTTGCCGACAAGGGTGTCAGTTAAAGCCAATTATGGTGGGGAGTTTTATGGTCCAAACGGCTGTCCAGTTGGAATTGGACTAGGACCACCAAGTTATTTCATGTGTTGTAAATAGGCACCTGATTGGCTAAATAAAGCTGCATGTATATTTTTATGAATAGAAATGGAAGGTTTAATTTGCCTTTGTTTGTGGGGTCTTATTTATTGCTCGAAAGTGTTTGGATGCCTGCTGGGTATTTGTGAAAACGGGCTGCAAAGACGGCGTATATTTCATTTGCGACCTTAGAGCAGAAGTAGTACTGTGGTTAGGCTAAGCAAAATAGGAAAACTATATGACATTGGAGCAAGATATGAAAACTATTGCCAAGGCTGTAGACTAAAAAAAACTAAAAAAAAACCTAAAAAAAAAGAGAAAATGAAAAAAAGAAAATCCACTAATTCACTAATTATTAACCCCACCTGGTTTATTTATTAAGTAACCATTTAAGTCTAAAAATTTTACTTCATATTTAGACATGTAACTGCTTCAAATGATAAGGCTTAAAAGGGCTTCCCTACCTGCTCCGTTTTCTTCTAGTTTGATTAGTCCATGTACCTAGAGCACTTTCCTATATGTAATTTTTACTGCCTCCCTGTTTGGTCTGTCTGTTTTTTAATCCTGTCTCTAATGTGAAGACCTTACATATCAGACCTTACCTTAACCATTCATACACATCAGAACTTACCTTATCCATTCTGTGTGATTCTGTGTGGTCAACCTAAGGGAGAGAAGCATTTCAATGATGTTTTGAAATCACTATTTTTTTCAAAAATTGAAGGGTGGAACTTCAAGTAGAAGTAAAATTGGAAACACTAGCAAAAGATCTCCAAGATAGCCAGAGTGCAGCTCTGTTCGTTGCAGTGCCTGCAACTATTTCTAATTTCTAAGAAAAAACAAATGAACAAACAAAAAAAACCACTTTGTTTTAAAGTCATCCTTTTAAGAACTAATACAAAAATTACTAGTCTTATTTATCACTGGCTGAATTCTTATTAGACTAATTATTTCATCAGACATTTATAATATAGCCACTATTTGAGGTTTTTATCTTCTTAAATATATCCATAAAGCAAATTACTTGCTCATTAAAGAGCCTACAAGTTGTATTTATTATCTGTTTCTGAGCTCCTTTAGATAAAGACAGAAATTCTACTGCAGATTGCTTTTAGCAAAAATAGTTTGCTAATGTATGCTTCCTCTCAAAGGATGTCTTCACTCAGCTTCTTTTCCTGCTCTCCAACTGCATCTTTGACTTTATTTTTCCTTTTGTTTTTCTTTGTCTTCTGCATTTTTCTCCTTTCTTTCTTTCTTTCTTTCTTTCTTTCTTTCTTTCTTTCTTTCTTTCTTTCTTTCTTTCTTTCTTTCTTTCTTTCTTTCTTTCTTTCTTTCTTTCTTTCTT
>NW_010580632.1:73073-83143 GCF_000705375.1 Tinamus guttatus
CTTTCTTTCTTTCTTTCTTTCTTTCTTTCTTTCTTTCTTTCTTTCTTTCTTTCTTTCTTTCTTTCTTTCTTTCTTTCTTTCTCTAGTGAAAAACCTTCTACTACCATCCAAGTCATTCTTGCTTTGTCTGGCTGCATTTCTCACATTCAGAAGTTTCTTCATCATTTCCAGATTGTATTATTTACCTCTTATTCCTTTTATACCCTTCCTTTCTTCCTCCCTGTTTTTTTCTGTTCTGTTGCTTCCCAGTCCCCAGTGTTCTGCTGACCTGCTGTTTATTCTGTTCTTTTACAAAAATTTCCCGCTTTACTAATAAAAAGGCTTTTCCCACTCTTGGTCCTTCCCTTGATGTCCTGTTCCTCATCCACTCCAAATCTTTCTCCAGTCATTTTTCTTTTTATGCTTTTCCAAAATTTCCCAAACATCCCATCACTGAATCAGTTGCTTCCTTAACATATTTTCAAATGTTAGCCCCCTCCCAAGAATTTTCCTTTTTGGTCTTAATTGACTAATAAAACTGCCAAAGAACTATCTTAGAAATATAGTTTCTAAGTTATGGCAGCACATTTTAGAACAAGGAACAATGTTCCACAGTGCAGCTTGGACAACCATATTTATCACAAATCCTGCATTTTTTTTTTTAATTTAAAGATGACATTCTATGCAAAGGCACACGTATTTCAAGGGCTTGGAAAATAAAATTAATTACTCTACCTTAATTTCCTAAGCTGCATTTATTTTTCATTTTCCAATGGCTCGGCTTACTGGGAAGTACTTTTTTTTTTTTTTGGTAAATGGACCATATACAATATCTAAATCAACCGCACTATATCTAATAAATAATATCCTTATGCACTTGTAAAGGCTGCCTTCCCTGCTATGTCTTATTATTGCTAACAATCTACATCTAACAGCAAGATTTCAGGGATTTTAAGCAAATACATTATGTGAAATTAATAATTACAAAATTGATTTATTCTTCATATATGAAGAGTTGTGATAGGAAGCACAGAAAAGGATTAATTCTAAGAAGGCATTTTCTATCAGTTAAATCACTGCAATATGGGAATGCTTGCATGGGTCCTGGGGAAGAATTTTGTCTCCAAGATACCACTTGGCCAGAAATAACTTTTATGACCATCAAGCCTGTTCTTTAGTGTAACATAATAGAAAGAGCCTAACTCAATCATTAGGTTCCTTTCAAGCCCATTAAATGCATTTGAGACCTAATATATCCCTTGGAAGAGTACCTAGCTATAAGGACTAGAACTAATGGAGAAGCCACCACCCCCTGGGTACTCTGGGTTTGACCAGGAGGCAAGCCTGCTGGGCAGGTAGTTTTAACCAGATGAAGAAAATATGTGTGAAATATGTAGGTTTACAGTGAAGCTGCAAGAAATTTCCCCAAACTAAAAGGGAGGAAGTCTTCCTCTCTAAAAATTTCACTAGAGTTTCTGCAAGTTTTGTGGGCTTGAACCTCTACTAACATATGGTAATTATCAACTATAAGGCATGGGTCAGCCTGATACGCCTTTGATAAGAAAAGAATAAAAGAGAGCACAGGGAACAGTTCCAAAGTTTCCTCTCTTGAAAAAAAAAAAAAAAAGTTCAATAGTTTTTACTTCTTTAGCAGTATTAAAAGACTTGTATGGAAGCCTTATTTGTCCGAGCATTTGAGATGCGCATTAAAATCCTCTGGTTGTGTACTTCACCTGCTAATGCCACATTTCTATACTATGGTAAATAAACCTAACAAACCTCTGCACCATGGCCATTAATAAGGACCTGCAGGTTTTAAAACTCACCAAAAGTGGAGACTTTCTGCATATCTGCCTGAATATCTGCCACTTGGCCTCAAGGCCATTTCAAGTCCCAAAGTAAGCTGATATTTACCACCTCGTAAAAAAGCTGCATACACCTGAGTAGAGGAAAAAAGTGACATTTGTTGGTGGTTTATATAGAAGATCAGATTACCTTTCTTAAAAGTAAGAGAAGGAAAGATCTTCATTTCTGTTTTGGTGGGAAGAGGAGGAGGAAGAGCTGTTTTGTAAAAATCTTTGTTTTGGAGAAGAAGCTATTACAAAATGTAAAAAATAATTTCAAACAAGCATACACTCTGATTTGTAAAACCCTCTCCAGAAAAAAAAATGCATAAAATTGTCTTGAATTTATTCTGAATTAAGAGATTTCCAGTACATTCTTAAGAGAAGTTATAGCTACTCTGTAGTTACCCTCCAGGTAGCTGTGGTCTTTTTCAACTCTCTTGTGCTGAGAAACATCTCAAAACTCTCTGAATTCTTGGGATGCACCTCGTGTGCATGTCCTTAAGGCCAAGGCAAAGCCAAGGCTATGTGCAGCATAATCTGATTTGTTTTCCTGAAGTGAAATATAATTTTAAACGGAAATACTGAAATAGCATGAAATATTTAAAATATTTTATCGTTGGTGCAGTTTTGCACAGCGACGGCTTGTTTTCCAGTCTCTCCATGACATCTCACAACTCTAAGTGCTCAATGACAGCCTGTAGAGGTTTCACCATAATCCACCTTTATCCATTAACAGACACTCAATCACTAAAGTGCTTACTAGACTAAACATATTTATCCAACCAAATCACACTTTACAATGCAAAACTGCCAATCAGACCCCCGCTATTAACAGGGAACTGCTTTAAGGGGATTTTGGTGTTTGTGCTGTGAAGAGCATGCTTACCTCCAACAAACCACTAAACCAAATTAACATAGCTGTATCCTCATAAAAGAAACCAGATATCCTGTTGTGAAAATAGAAAGCTTGGTAGGACAGGGCTCCTTTGATGGCTAACAGTGTGGCAGACGAAGGCTTCAGACTACAAATCTGGTTACCACAGGCTCATTACAAAACTCTAGCATTAAGCTTTTGCTAACTTTAAAAGCAAAATAAAAATGTATCATTTGGGTAACTCAGTAAGTCATCAACTTACTAAATTACTATTATAATTGCAATAAGTGCTGTAATTGTTGGATAAGGCTCCTTAATTCTAATTGCTCCTTTGTCCAAGATCATGCTGTAAAAATGCTTGCATTAGCCAAAATAAAATCCAAGAGACACAAATGTGGTAGTAATAATAATTCTTTTTATTAGCCTGGCAAAGAGGAAGAGAACAAAGCTTTAAAAAGACTTCAAAGTTCTGACCAAGAGAAAAAAAATCTAGAATCGGAGAAACATGCATACACTCTGCCCTTTTATTAGTCTCATACAAACTAAGTGCCATCACCACAACTTAGAGCTTGACAGCATTTCTTTCCCAGGCAGCAGGAAAAGTTACACCATCCATGTCGCAGGGCTAATTTAAGTTCTCCGTCAAAAACTACATAAAACAGTCCTGTATATTCTCACTAGGAAGTCCTAATAGTTTTAGACTTATTGGTATTATACCTCCTTTAAATCCCAATATTTTAAAGCTGGCTTTGACATTTGTGTAGACTTGGTGTATTTTCCCTCCATTTAACCATAGTAAAAAGTAAGGTGAAGTTTTTAACTCTGAGGTAAGGAGCTGATGGAATAAGCGGATATTCATATTAAAACAAAACAAAATGAAACAAAATGCAACACTTATCAGTTAAATATATATATATATATATATGTTTTCATCTTCTTTGCTCCCAAACAGCTTTGGCTCTGTAATTTAAACATGCATTTCAAATCCTTCATTGCTTATCAAAAATAATGAGCACTTTCTTTTTTACTAGCTTTTATAAACACTTCTGGGGAAAATTTTATGAGCAGCTAGAACAAGTTTTACTTCTTGGAGAGAAAGCTTCATGCTGGAATCATATCCAAAACGAGTAAACCACAACATGAGCAGATTTTCCAAAAAACACTGAAGCAGACATAGTAGGTTGGAGTTGGAAACATGTAAAGTACAATTTAAGTTGTCATGTAACACAATAGTATAGTTTAGTATGCTATAGTCAGACATTATGTTCCATCATTATATGTATGCACAGTTACTGTGTCTCTAGTCTACATATATTCTGTGTCTTTAGCCTACATATATTTTGAACAGCTATGAATATATATATAAAAGCGGCATGAGGTTTGTGTGTATAGGGCTTTTATATGATGAAAACTGATGCATGTTTTTGGTGTAGAAGTGTACCACTTACAGAAAAGGAGAAACAACATCACGATACTTGAAGTACAAGAAAAAAGAACAAGTTACAATGCAAATTAAAGAGAGGAATTAGTGTTGACCACATTGAATCTTAGTGTATTTAGAGTATATTTGCTGTGGTTAATAAGAAATACATTCTTTCACGCTTTTACTATATTCATGTTAACATATATTATGTACTGTATTGTGTATGTGCATGTGTTATACTTGGGCAATGAACATATGCACAGAAAGTGCTAAGAAAATACTAATGCCAGCAACACTTTTCCCCTGATTAACTGAGAAAGCAATGTGAGTAACTATAATGCTGCCAATTTGGTTCTCTACCACTGATTTGAAACAATTTGCTGTTCCATGGAACATAAATTTCTCAGTGTTCCACTTTGTTATTTTTAATTGGTATTTTGTTTTGAAAGGTAACACATGTAGCATATTGAAACTTTCCAGCTAGCTGAGAGTGAAGAATAGTGCAAACGCTGGAACAAACAAAATATTTTGTTCCTTCATAACTTTGTTACTCCAGTCAAAAACACAACCACATAATTCAGGCATTTTACTCAAATCCTTACACTTAGGGTTACGATGCTAAAGATGTTCATGTACGGTAAACAAGCCTCATAAGCAGAATAAGAAGGGACGAAGCAGATCACCTGTTGATTACATGATGCAGCTCCACTGGTGCATCTGATGTGTACAAATAATAGCAGAACACTGTTCACAGCTCCCATTCCAAGTACTATGCCCTTAGTTTCCATGTACAAGCACAGTACTAAGCCTTTTCACTTATGACCCATGAAAGTGTCAAATTTCCCATTTATTTTCCATTTGCCTCTTTAAATAGACACAATACATCCAGCCAGATTGCCTACATTTTCCACCATACGGCGAGTACTGCTCAGTTTGTCTTCTGTAAACTACATGATTTAGTCTCTATACTTCTTCCACTGAAAAAGGCTTTTCCACATGTTGTCCAGTATTGATAATATCTACAGGACTATATTTGTAAGAAATGCAATAGATAAGTAAATGCAAAAATTTGTTAGTTGTCTCTAAGTATTCTAGATTTATTCATAAGTAATAAATCCTTTCTGTAGTATACTTAGAAGTTAAATAAATTTCAGAACTTCAGAGCCTTTAAATGATAGGTTAATTCACTATGGTTACATGACATCTTTTGCAAAATTCCTCTTCAGATCGAAGATAGAATCCAAAGATTTCCATCACAAAACGCACTACCAGTAACATGATAAATAATGCCAAAATAATACCAATGATTTGAATGCTCCTGCCTTCCAGCAAATATCGCTATCTAAGCTGGACAACTGTTGAAGTATAATAAACTATTTGCTAGGCCAAGAAGATGAGCTGAGAGGACCTATATAATATGCAAAGAGTATATGACAACTTGCTGAGGGGTCAGTCAGGACACCTTCCTCTTGAACTGCCCCAGGCCTGTTTTTGCTTCTCATCTCAACCGCGCAAATTATTCCATAAACCTTGTATTGCCTAGCCATATTCCAGGCCTCCTGAGGGATTGGATTATGCTGCTTCATGGGCAGGTCCATGGGCCACCAGGAGATCCTCTGTATGTAGTCTGAATACTTAACAACATGTTGTTTTTTTAAGTGTTTCAATAATGAATACTAAAAAACAAACAAACAAAAACCCCCAAGCCCAAACTTGATGCATCTTTATTATGTTATGTAACATAAAAAATAAATAAATAACATAATGAATATCTGCTAATTAAGTCAACAGGTCTGGACAAATGTTTTGCTAATTATTTACCCAAAATACTGCAGCTATCTCTCTGAAAAGAGGTTCCAGTAAGAAGTGACTACTATAATGGACAGCTACTATAATATCTGACCTGTCATGTGGTAGAAAAAAATCATGTAAGAAGGAAAACTTTAAATTCTACTTTTCTTTGTGCTGAAACACTGTGCACCAAAATGGTTTGGGCTCAAAAAGGTCAAATATGGCCAGTAATATCATCATATTGCTGGGCAGTGCGATGGCAATGAGTATCTGCTGTTTTCACAGATAGAAGCGATGTTATAGATGTGGTGTCTCATGCTGTAGGAAAAGTTCTTCTTGAACTAATTACAGTACAGACACCTCTGGCTTAAAAAAAAGAAGAAAAGAAGAGGTCACCTGATAGACTGATCTATCTCATTACTTCAGTTTAACTTCAGCCAACTACAGAAAAAATCCACAGAAAGATCTAGCTAGTTAAACCAGTATTGCATAAATTTTGCTCAAATTCCTTCTGGACAGCAGCATGCAGCCATTAATTACACCCCAAAATGAAGAAAAATAAAATAAAATAAATAAAGAAAACATTGACAAGTCAATGCTATTACTGGATAACTATGTTCTTTCTTTAAGTGTCTTTACGGTAAGAAAGGCAAGACAAAAAAAAAGGTAATTAATTATGGTACAACATTTCCACAGGCCATTAAGTGTCTGCACCCTTACATGCAGAATACACCTCATTCTGTTCTCAGGACAATGTTCCCAGACAACTCATAATTCCATGCTTTGTATTTAGTATCTGTTATATTTTTATGCAGTAGTGCACCATTTTTTTCCCCAAATCCTATCCCATAGCACTCATCTTCATCTGCTGCTCACTCCTTTTCTCCTCCCTGATTGTTTTGGAAGTTGACAACATTAAAAAAAAAAAAAAAAGCCTTCCTTCCTCTTTTAGAAAACAGGTCGCTGATAATATTGTGTGAACCCATAAGCCTCATTTTTGCTGCTGTGAAGCTTAACTAACCCATTATTTAGGTATATATTTGAATATGAATCTTTCTTTATTAATAAAGAAACCTCATTTTTATTCAGTTTGTTTGTCCTAACAAGCTGATTGCTGGTTGCTGGTTTTAAAATCCTCTATCAGAAGGTTAAAGACTAAAAGCAAGTACCCTCCTCCCATGCCCTCAGACTGAATTTAACAGACAACCTCCGTTGTCTGGGTTTCCTGCTACTCAGGATTTGTCAGACACTGATTACAAATTACACCCTGAACAGTTATCTCTGCATGGTATGTTTCTTACTCAAATATCATAACCAGTGAGTCACCATGACTAAGAGAAATAAGATTACCTTTTAAAATACATTCCCAGTAATCCTCTTCTTAAATGCCATAGCCAACAACTCATTCTGTTGCAAGACCTTCAACTTTAAAGTACAAAATGCCTGTAAATGTGTGATGACTTGGTATTTCCATGATGAAAAGATTTCCATGATGAAAAGGGTGGATTACTTTTTCCGTGCATCGTTATTTATTGTATTATAATTTCAGACCTCAGATCTGTTTGCCATACAGATTTACACTCACAACTATCAGTACAAATACACTACACTTTCTTTCATGCATTTATTTTTTAGAGCATATTATGATGGCAGAAAGGAAATAAGTCAGACTGTTGAAAATTGGGAAGTTTTAAAATAAAATAACGAGCAAAGAATTTTCCAATAGGTGGGGCAATAAAAATGAAAGGCGGGTCCCTCAAGAGTCACAAACATGGAAGATTATGGAGGAGGAAACAGTCAAGATTGGATAAGCTCGCTGCCCAGAGAGAAACAATACCAGGGATGTAGGCTAAAATGTCCCATGAAGGAGTATGGAAAGAGGATTCTGAATCAGAGATAAAGACCCTGTTGTTTATATTTCTTTAGTTGACTGATGTTACAGTGGATGCAAAATAGAAAAAAAAAATGGAGGAATCCTGTGGAGCTAGTGGCATTTATGCAAACAAAGAAGAGAACAGCTCAGAGATAGGGAGAAATTCAACATGAGTGATAAGAATTTGGGCAGGACATGGACCTAGCTTCCGGAACAGGAGTATTATTGTAGGCACTAACAAGGGCAACAGATTTGTCAGGATTCCAACTACTTTTCTTTCTCCATGTAGTTCATTTGCTATTAATGAGAATTCAAATCGCCACTGCATCACCTCATGAAGCAGAAGCCTTGCTCCGGCATCCAGGCCTAAGTGCAGTGACAAATCCAAAGGGGTAGTTAGCTTGGTTTCATCCCTATTCCTTTCTCCATGAGCACCAGACGGGCCCTGAAGGATCATGGCAACAAGGGGCCCTGCCTCGTGGCCTAACCTCCCCAGCAATCGCACTTCAGCTTCTCCTGGTTGGGCCTGAGCGTGCTTCGACACTAAGGCCTGAGGTCTGGAAAGGGTTACGCTACTTGTGAGCCTTCTGTTCCTTATCTTGAAAGCAGACATGTTTAAAACTTAAAAGAGATGGAAATCTGTGTGCTATTTTCACCACATGAACATGCTGGAAGGAAGAGCAAGCAAATGTTGCTCCCTGCAGTACTAAATGGTACACATGGATTTGTGAAGCAAACGCAGATCCAAGAGCAATGAAATCCTTCCGTCTAATCCCACCTACAGACAAGCTTTATCATCTTGCTGTTAGATACTCCTTGGAAAGGTTACCTCAATGGACAAATATTTTTTCCATCTCTCAGGCAGTTTTGGGGAGTTTTCTGTGAATGACCAAACTTGCACACTTGAAGCATTGCCAGAGCCAGGTTGAAAATAGAGATCTCCTGACTAACCTCTGGCCCATGCTGCCAAATTGACAATACGCCACCACAGGCTTACAAGACTAAATCCATATACAAGCCTGAAAACTGGGTGTCCTTTCCAGGACATCTGACTAACCTCTGGCCCATATTGCCAAATTGACAATACACCACCACAGGCTTACAGGACTAAATCCATATACAAGTCTGAAAACTGGGTGTCCTTTCCAGGACACTGAGTGCTACCAACTTTTTTGGGAAAGGGCTTGTCCAGCAGCTGGAGCATTAATTGTGAACATAGGAGACAACGCAAAGGGTGCACCTTCTGTCACCTTAGACATTACAAATAATTACTAAGTCAATTTACTTAGCCTTGTTGCATTGCAGTTACCCCTCACCTCTGTCTTGAGGCTACTAAAACATTTTTAGACAAATATGTTATCTTTTCCTGAAAGTTCAACTGGTTCTTTGAAGATGTGTGCATCCAAAATCTATATATAAGAACTTTGCAAGTAGCCACCTAATCTACCTGAGACAGACAAATATACAAAGTTTTACATCTACTATAATAGCCAATTACTTAAATTCCTAAATATTTAAGTTGGATATACAAGAATGTTACATGAGTTAATTAGAAGCACATGTTGGTGAGACTTCTTCTACTTATATAGGCACTTTGGAAAAAGTGCCTATCTTTAAACCTTTACATGTTTAGTCTCAGTTTTACCTTCTTCCTATACCTTATTTTACCTTATCAACCAATTACTTCCAATTTAAACGAATATAGAGTCAAGCCCATGGTCTGCTTCCCAGTTTGTAAAGTGGGAAAATGCTCTCTTCACTGAGAAGCATATTTTCCTTGTTTGCTTTTGGTAACAGATGTGTCTACATTCAACGGATATAGAAGGTGAGACAGGCAGAAAACAAAGTGAGAATTAATAAAGTGTGTTCATATGCTCCAATCGCTTGACAAGATGAAAAGCAAACTGAGGAACCTCCACTTCCTCTGTGGAGCAGCATGTTGCTCTATGCTCGCATAGATATGATATTCAGAAAAATAGTTAGTGATTAATATCTCCCTTAAAGGCTTTTTAACATTTTAAGATCTAGGTAAGACAAATAAAGCTTTGTGTAAGAAAACCTCCTATATTGTAGGATGTGTAAGGCGTCATACCTTCCAGGCCAAAGTCAGCACTGGACCACTGTTTTATTTTTCTGTGCACCAATTATTTGTAGGAATATACAATTTTGTACACTATCCATGGAGCATTAATGCAGCTACTATATACAGTTAACCAACAAATTGTCTCCTATGTCTTATTATAACACAAGGACAGAATCAACAATGAAATAATATTGATTTAA